>JANIJG010025880.1:0-20669 GCA_024611175.1 Megaceryle torquata
ACTGAAAGCAGGTATAAAATAATTCTGATATATGATGATATTTCTAAGACTAAATATTTGGAAAGGGAAGGCACCTGCAACAGGGAATATGATTTAAGAGCATGTCATATAATGAAATCAAAATCAAGGAGCATATGTGAAATGGAGTTGAACCCCAAAATACAAAATGCAAGAGACAAAACAAATATTCTGCACCTATGATACTGAATTTTGAAAAGCATGTAAACTTTTCCCCACTTGATTCCCTTAAAGTGTCCTTGGGCAAGCACTTGAAGCCATTGCATGAAGAGTGCTCCCCACTGAGACTAGCAAAGGAAACATTAGTAACTACTGACCCAAACCAGTTCCATCATCTGTGCCACACACCCGGGCAGACCCTTCCAGCAGGCCACTGCTGGAGGAAATCATAAGCACATTACACACTTTGAGCTCTTCTAAGCAACCTTATCTCTGCTGCCTTTCTCTTCACCTTCCTTATGGCAGTGTAGGCAAGAGTAAGGAAAGGTTGAATCCAGCATCGACATGTACGTCGCTTCTGACCTAGGCACCCAGCTTCATCTTTGGCTCTGCCCTGCTTCTGCAGCACAATCGAACACCAGGTATTGGTACTTTTTCTTACTGGTGAGGTAGCTTTACACCTATAACTTAGGATTAACCAATTCTTAAACAAACAAAAAAAAAAAAAAAATCACCATTCACTTCTGGAGACAGAGTGACATTAAACCCCTCTGGGAACAAAAAATGAGGTTGTTACTGCAACGAGACTTGTGCACAGTTGCTGGGTGAAACCCTGAGGATGCAAGGCATAAAATCAGGCTGTTGGTGACAGCAGTTTTCACAGAATCACACAGAATTACTGTGGTTGGAAAAGACCTTTAAGAGCATAAAGGTCAACCATTTACTCTACCAGTGCCACTATTATACCATCCTTGAGCACCATATCTAGATGGCTTTTAAATACATCCAGGGATGGCAATTCAACCACTTCCCTGAGCAGCCTGTTCTAGTCTTTGATAACCCTTACAGTATAGTAATTTTTCCCAATGTCTAACCTAAAACTTCGCCAGCATAACTTGATGCCATTTCCTCTTGTCCTAAAAGTTTGCTGGTTGTTTTTTGTTTGTTTGTTCTTTTTCAGTGCATCCTGTGTGAATTGGTTAAAAATGTTCAAATCACAGAGTTAATTCAGCTTAAAAATATGACTTTTTTTCTTTTTCTGTGAACATTTTCATGAAATACATTCTTGTTCTCTGCACAACAAAATGGGTTGCTGTGAATATCACTGAGCAGTTGTAACTAACCTTTGCCTTCTAGCCCCCCCCTCCTCAAAATCTGTCATGTCACATGAATGATTATTTGGCTTCAGATTGATTGAAAAGTTCTATACCTAAATATTCAGGACTCTTAGAAGAGCCTATTAATTAAGGGAGGAACAAACATCAGCCTGCCCTCCATGGAGGACATACTCTGAAGGATGGCAGCACCAAAGGGTAAAAGCCCTGATGTCAAAGATAACAAATCTCTTTCACCCTCAAATAACTTAATAAAATGAAACCTGAGCAACATTAAAAAAACATTGAGTGAAAAGAACCTATCACTTCTCAGCAAGCCTTCTTGATTTTAGTCACTTTTAGAGGACCAGAAATTACTATTATTGGTGTGCTACACTCTCATTACCAAGAATGAACATCCTCTGGTCCTTTCAATATCTGGGTGGTGAAAAGATCTATCTGTTTTATGCATTTCTTTAGCCAGGACAGCTTATCTGGATGCTCCTTTTTTTTTTTTTTCACCCTTCACTAATTTCCGCTACTAACTTCCTACAAATTAAGGAAGATTAGAAATATTTTAACAGTACTGGAAGATTATTATTTTTTTTAATACAAAAGAGTCGTTAAAAGAGATAACTGCAATCTTCAGAGAGAGATGTACATCTGGACTGTTCAGCACTCTAATGAAAATGTAATCCCAAAGGTCTATGTTACATGCTTTCAAAAAAGGTTTCCCCTGGTTTAGGGAGAAAAAAAATCCAAGCCACACCAGTCACAGCATTCTACAGATACTATAGAATTAAATATAAAGGCCACTGCAGTTGCAAGCAGCTGAAATGAAGTATTCAGCAATATATGATAGCTAAGCTAGCTCGTCCTTCTTTCTTCCTGTTATTAAAATACAACACACATGAGAAATATTTTATTGCCTGTTTCAGAAAGTTGGTAATAGGCAATTTAAAATTTATAAGCACTAATAATGTAACACATCCAGTTTATCCCCCTGTTCACCATTAGTGTTGATGAGATCCAAAAATGGGAGGTAAGAAAAAAACCCCACAAATATAACAAAGTAAAATCCAGTGACTCACCTCAGGTACCAAGAGCTTGGGAGGAGAAAAAAGGCCAAAGCTTAATGCCATTGTTAGACATTGTAGACTTACCTTCTTGGTAAATTCTACTATTTAATCTATGAAGCATTGTGAAGTAAGATGATTTTTTTTTATTTTCCTGCACAGGAACTACTGCTATAGCCACAAATGAAGGAGAGTGCATAGGGCATAAGAAGATGGGGTAAGATTTTAGTAAGAATTGGTACAGGAATGTGACATAATATATAAAAGCCACCTAAATTTTGTGTAATTGTAACAAATTGTCATAGCTAGCCTGCATTTACAAGAGTGCCAGCAAGAGTATATTTTTTTCACTTTTAATGAGTATTATTACAGCATACAAGGTGGATTCACCCTTTTCTCAATGCAATGGCAAATGTATTACTTAATAGCTTTCCAATAGCAATATGCATTAGATACATGTGTCTCACAATATACAGAAATACTTCAGATACTGATGAAGGTGAGATAACCTCCCTAAAATCTTCTAATGCTGCTGCTACTCAAGTCACAGACAACTCTTCCTCAACATTTTGCTGCAGCAAGTTCTGAAAGCCTAATGGAATGACCAGCTCCCTGACACAGCATCCCTGGGGGTTTATTTCAGGGAAGTCAAAGTGTATGTTGGACGTCTACCTGAAGAACCTCAATCTTGTCTCTATAGAAGACTTGGGCTTTTTGCTCAGGACAAAGTTCACCCACTTTCCATAGACTAGGATTTCCATGGACTTTCCATGGAGTCCACTTTCCATGTATTTCATCTTATTTTAGCAATCTCTGCAGTGCTGTGAAACATTCCCTGCCCCTGCAGCAGGGACCCTGCCCTGGCTTTTGTTCTCCCAGCTACAGAATAATCTTCCAAACTCATGAGGAAAAATCAAAACTCAATGAAAATATGAAGAAGGGAAGTCCTAAGTCTAGAGAGGGCCTTCAGGTGCATATCTAAGACTTTGAAGGATTAATTATATTTAAGAATGTAGTATTTATATACCACTGTTCTGCACTAAAATCATAACTATTATCAACTGTGAGACTGGTACTAACAGCCCACTAACAATGTGCCTATTCAAGGTCTCCAGGCCTTTCAACTTCTGCTCTGCTTGGCGGGGCATCCAATGGTCTGTGAGGGGCTCACAGCCACACTCCTGCTGACTACAAAAAAACCAGGCAGCTTCTCCCCATGAGTTTGCCTCTTTGATGGATGGAAAGCTGCTTCTGGAACACCCCTTTTAAAGAGACAACCAGGCCTGGGGAGTGCAATGGACAATGAGAATGAAATGAAAGACAGCCTTAGCACTCAGAAATGCTTGTAAACCCATCTCACTGAGCACACGAGAGCTACCACCACCCACCGCAGCATTGCTGAATGCCACACTGCCCAACACCACAGCGAAGCTTAACGAGAACATGTTCACGTGAGCCACTGTGGTGGGGATACAGCATTGAGCCATAGTAAAAAAAAACCAAACCAAAACATGCCACCTCATGCACTCAGCTTCCTATGAGCACCACTAACACTGGCCACTGAATTTTTCCCACTCAACTTTGTAGCTCTCTGCCAAGAAGATGGGGAGACCAAAAAGCATCCACCATTCATCCTAATTATGCCAAAGAGGATCAGCAACCCACCAGACCCACCAAAGGCAGCTTTCACAATGCAGCAGATCTAGTACAAGGTTTAAAAAAAGTTACACGCAGCTCGGTATTTTTCAGAAATGTAACAAAACAAAGCAGCACTGAAATAAAGGCAGAACCTTGCATGAGGTAAGAAATGTAAGAAAGTAAGAAATGACCTTCTAAAAATTAACCCAAAAGCTTCACGGTGCAGATAGTTTGCAAAAGCAGGAACACGATCTGATGAAAATTATGTTGCCAGTAATTCACCTTGCTCAGCTTCAAGCATAGTTCTTGTTGACAACACCTTTTTTTTTTATAGAGTTCTGCTGTTTTTCTGTAAGGAAAGACACTCCAAGAAGACGACAGTATGTGCAGCTTGGATTTCTTCTAGGTCTTGAACTCAGAAGTACTTTTCTTTGGCTGCCTCTCATCCTTGCCTTTGTTCTTCCACCTCCGAAAACAGAAAACCTATCCGTACTTAAAGAAGAAAGAAAGGAGGGGTGGGAATATCTTTGTAATTGTGGTCTTTTGTAAGTGTCTTTATTTTTTCCCTAGCATGTTTATTTTTAACTGCTTTAAACACTCAGGAAAATCATGTAATTGTTCCCAGCCCAAGCCTTGCGGCAGAGGCACCTCGCAGGGTGGCGAGGCCGGGCTGGTAGAGTGCATGGCTGCAGCAGTCTAAGACCTCACAGTGCCACCAGCAGCAGGAGTTGGGCCCACATCTGGGACAGTGGCAGATGCAACATCTTCTGCACAGAAACATCTGAAGAGGGAAGTCCTGTTTGCTGTACTGTGATGCATTTTGTGGTCAATATAATTTCCAGCTGGAGTGTTGACACTGAGGGCAGAAGGTCACCATAGCTGCAGTGGCTTCTGCCAGAGGTGTCACTGTGATTTTTTAATTCAGGTCCCAAACATAGGACCCTCGCCATGGTGTGCTGCTCCTCTGTCACACATGCTTTTTTCCATCTCAAAGGCTGGCACCTCTTTAATAACACATGAGCTTTTACAGTTGGGCTTTCACAGTGGCATTTACAGGAGTCAAAACACAAAATATGCCAAGTTATAAACAGAAACAAAAAAAGGGGAGAGAGAGTCAGCCCACTGAAAGCCAAGCTGCGCCTGGTTTTTATCCCACTTAAACTTGTCACTGCCTTGCTTTCTAGATTTCTAGGATCATGCTGGATATGGTCATTGATACACTCTAAGGGATTTTTTGTGAGCATCCTACCGATAAAGCAATTTGCTTCTCCTGCAGAATGTATTTACTTGAATGTCCCTCATCAGGGAGGCATCTTGAGATGGAGCACACAGCACCTTGGTTCTCTGCAACGCTGCCAAAATGACCTTCCCCAAGCTGATGGGGTCAAAGCTCTTTTGTGCTGTCACTGTTACACCAATTTGCAGAGCGAGAGGAAATACCCCCATGAACTTTTGTAGCTACAGTTGCTGGAAACCTCGAAACTGGTATCTCTACTGGAACTGCAATCTCCACAACAGTAGTAGTTGCATTCACACTACATGGGAAAAAAATCCAAGCCAAAATAAAACCTTCAAAAGACAAGTTGCATTAGCCCAAAAGCATAACATTTGTAAATGGAAAAGCTCAGAAAAATCTAATTTTTCTTGAAAAATGCCCCCATTTTCCCAAGAATTTTTCCCAGTGCCCTGCAGTGTTCAGCAGAAGATTCTCAGTAACAGTGAGGGTCCCTGTTGCCACATTCCCTTCCAAGGGGACACCTCAGAGCATGACAATGGCTGGAGACAGTGACCCTTTTCCCTCCCTCCACAAAAAACACCCTTCTTTATACATGACACATGATAAGAAGCAGTGTCACCCTTTTCTTTAACAAAAGACAAAACTAAAGCCAGGTAGATATCAGGTAGGCCAGGAAAAAGGTTGATCTTTCTGAACTGAATGAGACTTAACTTCATTTAACTTTTTTTCTTTTTTTTTTTTCCCCCCCAAAAAAATTGTTTTCGTTTTGACAGCTATTTAGATTTCTCTTTTGCTTCCCAGGTTGCAACCATCCCTGACTGAGCTTCCTCAGGCTTTGCCTTCCTCACAGGGAATCAAAAAAAAATAAAGAAATCAGGAGGCTGGCCTTCTCCACAAGCTCTTTTTAAACTCCTCTTTGCTATCAGAAAGACACACTTCACACTGATGACAGACAGGAGTACAGGTTGCTACAGGTTGCCTTATGCTACAAATATCCCCTGATTTTAGTGGGATATTCTTTTTGAAAAAAACAGTATTTTCTACAATGGCTTGTTACCACAAAGTCTACAAAATATAAAATAGAACCACTATCTCTTCTCAGTCTGTTCCATGTTTATTAGGAAGGAGGATAAAATATACAGTCTATAAACTCAAGTCAGCATTAGTATGTGCTTTGCTACTGTTCTCGTGATCTTTCACTGGACAGTGTTATTCTTGAATTAAATACTATTTTTAAAAGGAACCTGTTGTTCTCTTTAAAATGTCATGCATTCTTTTAATGCCATATACCAACACTGAACAATGAAAACCATTTTATCCTTCTGGAACTCATACTTTGAAAACTTAGCTCTACAAAAAGAAATTATTTGAAAAAATTTTTTTCATAAGAGGCTTTGAACTTTCATAGGTCCATAATGTTTGTCTACCCTATTTCTAGGCTACAGGTCCTATGGAAGCATGTTCCCATGAAAAAATAAAGTATTTTCACTGGAAAGCCTGCCTATTACAGAATCACAGAGTGTTAGGGTTAGAAGGGACCTTGAAAGATCATTTAGTCCAACCCCCCTGCCAGAGCAGGATGACCTAGAGCAGGTCACACAGGAACGCATCCAGGAAGGTTTTGAATGTCTCCAGAGAAGGAGACTCCACAACCTCTCTGGGCAGCTGGTTCCAGTGCTCTGTGACCCTCACCATGAATAAGATTTTCCTTATGTTTACACAAAACCTCCTATGCTCCAGCTTGTACCCATTACCCCTTGCCCTGTCACTGGATGTCACTGACAAGAGCCTGGCTCCCTCCTCCTGACACTCACCCTTCATACATTTATAAACATTAATGAGGCCACCCCTCAGTCTCCTCCAAGCTAAAGAGACCCAGCTCCTTCAGCCTTTCCTCATAAGGCAGATGTTCCATTCCCTTGATCATCTTTGTGGCTCTGTGCTGGACTCTCAATCAGTTCCCTGTCCTTCTTGAACTGCGGGGCGGAGACCTGGACACAATATTCCAGATGCGGCCTCATCGGGGCAGAGTAGAGGGGTAGGAGGACCTCCCTCAACCTACTAGCCACACCCCTTCTAATACACCCCAGATGCCATTGGCCTTCTTGGCCGCAAGGGCACCTTGCTGGCTCATGGTCATCTTGCTGTCCGCCAGAACCCTCAGGTCCCTTTGCCCTGCACCGCTCTCCAACATATCAGTCCCCAACCTGTACTGGCACTTGGGGTTGTTCTTTCCCAGGTGCAAAACTCTACACTTGCCATTGTTGAATTTCATAAGATTTCTCCCCCCCATCCTCCAGCCTGTCTAAGTCTCTCTGAATGGCAGCACAGCCTTATGATGTGTCAGCCACTCCTCACAGTTCTGTGTCATCAGCAAACTTAGTGACAGTGCACTCTGTTGTCTCATCCAGGTCACTGATGAATATATTGAATAGTACTGGTCCCAGTACTAACCCCTGAGGGACTTCATTAGACACAGGCCTCCAACTAGACTCTGCCCCACTCACCACAACTCTCTGACTTCTTCCCTTCAACCAATTCACAACCCACCTCACTACTATTAGAAAGAGATTATCTGATATATAAGAATGTTTATCAACTATACAGTAATAAAGTAATTAAAACTTTAAAAATTAAACTTTTAAAATTAAAACTGAAACTTAAAAAAAATTTACAACTTGCCTATATCAAAATGGTTTAATTTTATCAAAATAAACACAGTTAAAAACGTATTTTCTCTTGAAATTTTGTATTTTAACTTTTCACACCCATTAAATAATAGAAGTGCTACAGAAAGCATATACCAAATTTCTGGCAGCTGGAAAGCCAACCCTGCTTTAAACACATCAAGTTACAGGCATCTCACCATATCTTTTCATATGATTTCTTTCATAGGATCCTTCCATTAAATCATGTACATCCTCACTGCAAATTTTCTCCCTAGCTCTTGTATAAAGCTTTCCAGCTTCTAGTAAATTATTCATTATACTTTTTTTCATGCAAGTTAAAAGTCAAGGTCTATCAGAGACCTTCTCTCCAACCACATGCAAAAATGTGATCACAGCAGTGGGTTCCGTCTCTTACTAGCCAGACTAACCATGTGAACAAAGAGATGCTGTGGAGCAGAGATGTTAAATGGACACAGAGCAGAGTGTCCATATTGCCATTAACTGCTCTATTCCTCTAACTTCCTAGAATTTACTTTCACAATTAAGTTGAAAAAGCCTGTCACAATCCTAGAGTTGCTACACAGGGTACTCACTTTGCAGCTTAGGTAGTCTACCCATCCAGAGCAAGCAGCAAGCGGTGTCTCATACAAGAATGGAAAGATCATTATACGTTTCAGATGAAAGAGATGGCCTTACCTAGGTCAAAGCTACAGAGAACTGGACCCATCTGCAGATAAGTGCATTGGTGGCAAAATGGATCAGAGTTGTGACCGTGTGAGTACCTGCTTGCTTGTCTTTTACTTTAGCGATATGACAGAAGAAAACAAAATTTAGGCTGGTCTTTAAAAAGAATACCTCAAACTTTTCCCATTTAAATTAAAAAGGAAAGCAACCCATAGTTTTACTGCAAGTCAAAGAAAATATTTACATTTACACTGAAATGGCTATGCCCTGGGCATGTTTTCTAATGGCACGGGAAGGAGGCAGCAGCAGCTGTGGTGGTAGCAAGGTGCTAAGCTGTTCTAAGTTACAAGCTGTTATAAGTACCTCAGTAACCATCTGGGCCAGGTCTAGAGCCAGGGAAAATGCCTGAACCACCAGTGAGTTAGCACTCTCACCCATTATTTTTCAGGTTCACCAAACATGTAAGCCTTTTGTTTCAGTGTTTTAAAGGAACAGGATCAAAAGTTGAGATAAGGAGTAATATACCCCCAATAACCTTTCTTTCGCAGATCACATTACTCTCTTAAGAGATGACTGATGTGGCTTCAAGTCCTTTTGGCCTTGAATCCATTTTTCATTATCATCTCCTCGTCACAGGGTAATTGGTAAAAGCAGAACAATTACCACTTTAGCCTGAAACATTTTTTCATCCAAACCTATTCAGCCAATCATCCCAAATTTCCAAATAGTTTCGGGATGACAGAAACCACTTTTATTTTTGGCAAATTATCTAAAAAAAAAAAAAAAAAATCTTCAACTCTGTTCTTAATGAAAAGTTGGAATGGCTGGTCTCAGTACCCTCTATAAACTGAAAATTACATTTCTGATGGTTTATGTGGATCCACCATGAAGAACATTAAGTCCATAAAAGCCACTTTCAGGTTAAATAGAAAGTATTCTACTCCTTGATAAGGTGAAACAAAATGACCAAAGAACTTAACATAGTTAAAGTTTTTGACTTTTTTTAGGGATTCCCTTCCTAGGCAGAATTCAGGTCTGGAACACATCATTTCTTAAAAGACTTAACACATACTGTGTGTCAGCTGATGTGCATTAACCTCTTCATACATATGATTAGATCTAATTAAATGCAAAGTAATATGACTTAAATTATTGTACTTTTGCTGCAATCTAAACTAAACTGAATCACTTTGCATTTGCCATGGACGAGGAACATGTGCACAGACTACTACAAACAGCTTCTTTGCTAAAATAGAGTACACTACTAAGCAGCAGTAATATGATTATGCAACTGATACCCAACCTACCCATTGCAACGCTCCCAAACTCATCATTTCATTAAGTTTTAATTTCTTTTCTAGACT
Organism: Megaceryle torquata; assembly: GCA_024611175.1. Lineage (NCBI taxonomy): Eukaryota > Metazoa > Chordata > Aves > Coraciiformes > Cerylidae > Megaceryle > Megaceryle torquata. Next base: position 9,940 of record JANIJG010025880.1, read on the forward strand.
GTAAATGCAATATTTAAAAGCTATAATGCTCTTGCAATTTATTTCTCTTCCCTCGCCACATTAGGGATATATACTACAAAATTTCACTGGAGTGAAATTTGTCCTTTGCTATTAAAGAAGAGCATTTAATGTTAAAAAGCATACAATTACAAAGTCCCCAGGAAAATTTTCAGTTAGCAAGATGACTACAAATATGGAAATCTCATTATAAAGAGCTGTTTGAAAGTTATACCAACCAGATCATGACAAAAACTGCTAAAGGCAAATATGATACATACCCTATTTTTAGATACCAGTTACCTTAATTTCAGTCTTGCAAATGCCTCTATATGAAAAGAAGAACATTAAGGAGAGTTTTAATTTTGCTTCTAAGCAGGTAACAATATAGGAAAAGTAGGAATGAAAAAGAAAAGGGAACATGTTGAAATAATTAAAGTAAAATGGTCATAGAGAATTGCCAGAAAAACAAACAGTATAAACTGAAAGATGTTTTTTAAAGACTGGATTCTCTACCCCATTAGAAAATTGAGTGTTTTCTTTTCTGATGGATAAAGAACACTTAAAAGAAACAGCCCTCCCATACACTGCAGCATGGCAGTCAAAAGCAGAACAGTTCTTGAGGGAGTCTGCTCCTTTGAAGGACATCAAAAAAGACTGGATAAAGCACACATGGATGTTACTTTTTTGTTCATTTGTGAATATTTCTATATAAACATATATGCTTTGCAAGGTTTGCCAGTTTTAATGAATCCTTCAGCTTCCTGAGAGTCCAAACTGTACAGCAAAGGTGTCCTCTCTGGCAGATGTTGTAGACTTCTTATATCATGTTCTATGTGAAACATCATCAGCAGTGTTACCACTCACTAGAAACCTTTCTGCAAAGGTAATAAACTTGTTAATATTCATAATTTTATCATTACTCAGCCCATACTTTGTGTTTTGGTCTTAACTGGTTGTAGTTTTAATAGAAGGAGTAATGTGAATATTCCATGATGGAAAAAGTTCTATTTCTGGTACTTCAGAGACAATTTGAAAAAAAACCAACTCAACAAACAACTATTGGTTCCATATCAAAAGTAAAACAAATGCTTTCCTTTCTTGCTTTCAGATTTCACATTTAAAAGTCTAATGCACAACTATGAAGTACACAGGACTGCTATGAACTTAAGCCCAAGCACTTTCACTTTGAGCCAGGAGCTTATGATTGGGTAAAAAGGTTACCCATGTAGAAGACTTAGCTTTTGCTCCACCAGAAGAAAATGCTAATACACGGAATGGTCAAAAGGATCTGACTATGCTTCCTTCCCTTAAAACTCTACACACTGACAAGGGTCCACAGAGGGGATCACTTGGCAGGAAGCAGCCTCCAATACATGGTCTGATTCAGGATGCATTAATGATCCCTAGAGTTAAATCTCAGAGCTTGGGTCCATAAAATAAACTTCAATGCAAGATGTTAACAAAAAGTTAGATTTTTACATTAGCAAGACTCACATAATGCATTTGCTATGAAAATAAATCTCTTTGAGTGAACCAAAAAATCCCCTTATTTCTAAGAATAGGAGAGAAAATTACAGCTGGCAAACTTGAGAGACAATTAAGCCAGTGTTTCAGAGAACTCCAGATCACTGCCAAAACAAATATTCAGATAAAAGAACACAGCTTCCACTCCCTGCTTCCTTATTAATTGTGTTTTCTCCTCTAGCCATTACAAATAGGTTTGCAAAATAAACTCCAAAAATACATGGGTCTCTGTTTTTTTGATTTGCACTTGATTGTTGTTTCTGAGGATGCTACCAACTGCTGAAGAAGAAAGGATTGCACTAATATAAATTCTATAAATAATGTAATAAAAAAAATTTAAAAAGCCACTGCACAGCAAGGTTAAATGAGGACAACATGGGAAATTCATGGGACTGTGAGGCCTCTCACTTGGCTTTCCAAGTGCAGGATATTCACTGCATTTTATTAGCTGATTAACGAGGTGTGTGGCAATTCATCTGGAGCTACTAAGGTCCTTTGATCCACCCTTCTTGCAAGTGTTTCCCCCTAGCAGAGAAAAAAGTTCTTTGTGGCTAAATACCCTCTGGGTGTCTATGCAAGAGGATGCTGCTGTGGGCCAGGCTGGAGACTGGCAGCATAGCTCCTCCAAGGCAGGAGGAGGGTCCAACCTCATCCACCCGGCAAGACTGACCACTCACTCTCCCTGGGCAGCCCAAGAGGCTTCCCCCCCACCCACTGGGCCTGATTCAGGGCATGCCGCTCCTGCCAAAGTACACACAAGCTGGCAGCGTGCTTTCTGTGTGCCAACCCACAGTTCTGGGGGACTCTGAGGGGTCTCACCACTCCATGTCCTGATGGCATGGGCAGCTGTTGAATGGGTATTCCTGGATATACATACTCGCTTTGAGGAAGCCCTCAACATGCAGTAAGCCCACTTTACCCTTGCATGCACAAGTATCAATAACTTCAATACAAGCAATTTAAAGCTTTGCTTGGTTTTGGTTTGTGTTTTGGTTTGGGTTTTTTTTTGTTTGTTTGGTGTGGTGTTTCGTTTTGGGTTTTTTTTTTTTGGTTTGTTTGGTTTGGTTTTGTTTTTTTTCCAAGATAGAGCATGGTCTCAGACCCATGTATGATTTGTACTGCTCAGGCCTAAAGATCTCAAATCCTAAAACTCTTCATTTTGCTCTTGGGTGCCGAACTAACCTCTTCACCCTGTGCCATAAGGGAGACAGGTGCCCATTGGACCAACCATCCATTATGATTGCCAGCAGAGGTGGGAAGCTGGACCCGATGACGCAAGTGTTGTCTAATCTATAGGCTACAGAGGTCAAGATTAAGCTTTGTATGGTAGGGTAGGGTACACCATCCTGGCTCTGTGCAGCTGAGAGTGGGTATCTTGGTGTTTAGTTTGATACTTTAGAATGTTACTAAATAGTACAGTCTAAAGTAGACACTCTTGAAAGTGGGGAATGTCACAAAAAAGGTAATTTTTTGTAAGTCTTCTCTTCTGCCATCTTCACTTTAGACCAAAGCCCTAGAAGCTGTCCTTATCTTGTGGCTTTGGAAGCCATCTCCAAGTAACATAGACAATGACATGAATCGAGAGGGAGCAGGGCAGGAAAGAGGCAGGAAAAGCAGTGTGATAAGAAGTAGGAGGGAGCAGCTTTCATCCTGATTAAGAGGAGAGTACAGTGCCTCTGGAGAGCAGCTGGGATCTCCATCTGTACCAAAAGAACAGAAACATGATAGTTTCACAAAGGTCTCTGAGATGGGATGAGGCCAGTTCTCTATGCCAGATGAGCATCAGAGCAACTGCTGATGAGCTTTACAGTGAAATAATATCCAGAACTGAGATCTGTGTTCTTGTGCAGTGAGCATGCTTCTGATTTTGTCATCCAGAACCTAAATTTTCTAGAATAATCCTATGTTACTTTAATCTTCCTCCACGGTAACAGGGTGATCTCAGAGGAATCAGAGGCACTGAAACACTCAGGTCATCAGGGTGTATACATTTTGGGAGGGATGCAGGGGCCTAATCATAACCATCTAGTGCCACTTCAAAAGGACTTCAGGATATCTAAGAATTCCCAGGATGCTAGCAGAGTGACACAGGTCCTATGCTGGACTGCCAACAGGTGGGACAGACAAGGTCACCTCAGCTGGCACCAAACACCTATGAACCCCAAGTGTTCCTCTCAGTACCATGGTTACCCAAGATATGAATCTGAATTTCCAGAAGATGAATATGCATTTTTCTCTACCAAACTGGGAAAGACATTTTAAAACCAAAAATCTACCTATGTCAGGTCTAAACATTTTAGCGAACCGCAGCTGGTGAAGAAATACTTTATGAGTTAAAGTTTACCTATTAGCATCTACATGAAGCTGTTCAGTCAGATGGAGGCAAAAAAAAGGCAACTCCAGTGGCATCCTGAGGGACAGGGCTCTTCTGAGAAGCAGGGACTGCTGCTGCTTCTGGCTCATCTGGATGGTGACACTCACCACAGCTTGCTCTGCTGGTGAGCTTTTGGGCCCATTAGCTGATGCTACTGTGAACACTTAAACTCAAAGGTCAGGTTTATGGACACCAAGCTTTAATGGAGTTTCCTACTCTCAAAGCTGCCATGCATGACACTGACTGGCCTGTCACACTTACTACGTCAATCACTTTAAGTACAAGCTGTGCAGAGGTCTCAATGATGGGCAGTTCAGTGGTAACTTCTATTAAGAAATTAACTGTACAGAGTAAAATAGGAAAGGGACTGTCGTGCTAAGGATCTATATGTAATAATGAACAAAAAGCAAATCCATTAGGTGAATTTTCTAAGTGCACCTTATGCTGTGTTTTCTAACAGTAAGTAATAGAGGATACAATGAAGCCAACATGAAACAGTGCTAACAGCCATTTTCAAACAGAAATTTCATTTACTCAGTCCTGGCCTGTGTCAGATTAATTTTTTTTTTCTTAAATAACATCCAATATGACCTTTTCCAGAGTGATTAGGACAGCAAAGGAAGCAATCTAAGGAACAGAAGAGAAATATCAAATAAGTGAACTGGGCAAATATAGATGAAATGGAGCAGTTCCTCAATGCTGACATTTCCTGACTGCAGCACGGGCCGTGCTGGTGTTGGCTTTCTCTGATTTTATGTCTTCCCTGGGTGGTGAAGGGCAGGGAGGGGCAGGTTATGCTGTACCTCTGAGGAGAGCTGCTGCTCTCTTTTTCAACTTGTAGAGTATTTCCTGCATTTACCACCATAATTTGCTTGAGACACAAGGTGACATTTCCCTTAGAAAACCTCCTCTGCATCAAACAGATGCATCTTCTGCTGAAGTCAGTTAACTAATATTCCCTTCACAAGGTACAGAGCAGCATAGTGCAACATTTATTAATCTCTTCTCGAGAAGACAAAAACTATTTCTAATTCTGTTTTGGGTTTATTTGGAAAGACCTGTGCTGCTCATCAAAGTCACAGGTAGCAGAAGCCTCACTCTCCATGGGATGATATCCTTCTATGAGGTTTGAAACAGTTCTGTGCTGTCAGGAGTGACCAGACACTGTGATTTTTTAGCCAAGGTCTCTGCACCAGGAACACGAGGCACACCTTCAGAAGAGAGTTAACACTTCACCACCTAGTCCTTCAGCTGCTGATGTGAGTCTCAGGACTTTTTTAGATTCAGGCTACCTACCTACCTCTGCCACCCTGGGAATTCCCCAAAATCAAGGCAGCAGGTGCTCACCTGGGGGTCTTTGAGGCTCGACTCCCAAACTGGTGAGGCCAGGTTTGGTATAACAAAGTAAAACTGCTCTCTCAAGACATTCCAGTGCATGTCACACATGTGTACATGTAGTCATGTCATCAAAATGTTTTGCCTGTCCATTTTTCATACCACTGAAATGTTTGCATCAATGCACAAGCAGTTCTGAAACAACTGATGTGCTCCAAAATTTTCAAAATGAGATGGTGTGTTTCCTCATCTCCATGCTTTAGTTTCAAAATATTCTTTGCATGAAGGGCAAAAACATTTGAAAGGCAAAAAAACCCACAGACCCCTTTGAAATTAATCTTCTCCTTCAGCCTGAAATAAATGTGTTTGTTAATTATCCTCCGTGATTCACTGAAATAATTTTGTGGACTTGACCTCAAAGGAATTTTATAGGAATTTCTGGACATACCAACAAACCAGTAACATCTCAGACTCACGTTCAACACTATCTGCTTCCACTGCTGCAAGCGTGAGCTAGAGATGCTAGGATGTTAAAAACAGCACAGCTACACTGACAAGCATTCTCAACAGTGTTTACAAAAAAATGCTACCAGAAACAATTTGAGTTACTAAATATATTCAGTAAAACTCGCAAAGCATGCAGAAGCCAACCTCCCAATGGCCAATGCCTGCTTAGTAACTGGATCCACTCTGAGATTGTCCTGGATGTCACTTGGCTTACAGGAAAATGACATCCCTTAATGAGTACCATCAGTGGATGGAGAGGAAGACAGGGAGGTGGGGGGAAATGTTTTTTCATTCTATAATTATAACTTAATTTTGAGATTAAATGGATCACTTAATGACTCTTCCCAGTTTGAAAACAGGAGGAAATGTGGTCAGACAGAGACAACTGTCACATCCTGTCTCTCAAACTCCCAGCTGCTAAAAGCAGTGCCTGCCTGATGGGAACCCACTGCGTACCCTTGGGTAGACTGAGCCCCTCAAGTCCCTGACGCCTCATGCTGCCAGCAGGGACAACATGGCTGGGAATGCTTTCAGCCAGGCTGTACTTGGAGCACCTCTCCTGGTAGGCACAGTGCTGCTGAGCTGAGGTACTCCAAAATGTGGCTTAGGACCTCCAAACCTTGACATGAAACAAGGAGGTCCACGAGGAACCACAGGACTGCCAGCAGCTGCCTGCTGAAGTGCAGCAAGAGCAGATGGGGACCTGCCTGCCCTTGTGGCCATACTCATTTGCCCCTTTCTTCTACCTGAGGTTGCTTCCTACAAAACTGGTGGAAACTTCTCCCTCTCTACCAGGTCTGGCAGACTTGCACAAAATCAGAAATAACGGGAGAGCATAATTGTATAAGACTTATTCACACAGCAAAATGAGCTAAATATAAATATCTCTGGGTAGTTTCTGTTTGTCCTTAGCTTTCAAGGTATTTTCTGCAAGCCCCAACACGCTATTTTTTCATTTTAGATGACAGCTACAATCTTCACAGGCGTACAACCCCCAGTGAGCATAAGCTTCAGACAAACAAGAAACAGGGCAAGAGTCCCTGTAATTTTACGGCAGTCGGGAATGGGGGGTGGGTGAGAGGGGATGGCATCGCACCAGGGAAAGGCCTTTGCCAGTTGCAGAAGTCCAGGAGGGGAGCGAACGTGCAGGCAAGGCCACGGGAGCAGTGGGAGAAGAGCCACCAGCACCCAGGACCTGTGTCACCTCCATGTGACCCCACACCAGTCTGTGGTGCCACCTCACCACTGACACAAGACTGACACTGCCAACCGAAGTGATGCCTGCACTGCAAAGCTTCAGATCTGAATGTGTAGGAAGGATGTGGTATGTGAATCTCTTCACTTGAAGAAAAACAGGGAAGCACCTACATAGGATTTAAAAGGCATCAGCCCCCCAAAAGGGGGAAAAAGAAAATATGAAGAAATAGTTGAAAAGGCAAGGAAAAAATACAACAAAGCTGAGTCCAACATACTGCAAGATGAATGTATTTGCAGGCAAAGCCAGTTTCTCCACACCCCAGAGAAAATTAGGAGGGTTTACAATATTTTCAGGGGAATCAGTTCACCAGCCTGTTCTAAAGGCAACCAGCCCAAAGTTTTGCAATTCTTTATCTGCTGTTCATAAAAGACTTGTGATTTATTTCTCCAGCAAGGAGAAGACAGGACAATCTAAAAATAAGTTTTGTGAACAAAACCACAGAATTACATTTGGATCTTCAGCACCGGACAATTTTTAGGCTGCAGTTCCAAATCATCTCTTTTTCCTTCAGCACAAAGAAGCAGCAAAATATTTTGCTGAACCAAGGACACATAATACATATGTTTGATAGATGTAAATAAATACATCCATTTGTCCCTACCACTAGGTATGTTTAAAACACTATGTTTAGAATAACATCAGAATGCCTCATCTTCAAGTGAGAAAATCCTAAATGACTAATGTGGCAAAACGTATTACTTGCCTTCTCTTCCACCTCTGCCCCCTCCCTAAATCAAGCAAATATGGTTACTCCTAGTTTCTTTCAGAGGCTGTTCCAAAAATTGAAAAGTAATAGGAAAAAAAAGTGTTTCTCTGTAGATTTTCTTCGAAACAGTATAGTCTCAAGCACAGTGACATTGCTGTTAGTTTTAAAGATTTCAAAACAGAAAGCATCATGGTTTTTTGTTAACAAAAGTTCTCACAAAACCTGGCTTTTTGTGCAGCAGTGACAGGGACTGTGTTAGTTAATGTGTGCTGCTAGGTATTTCCTTCTAGAGAAACTCTCACTTGCTAAAATGACTATTTTAAATGTTTTAATTGGACAAAATCACAACATTTTCTAAACTCCTACACCTCTAATTATAGGTTTACCTTTAAATCATCATACAGAAAGCCAACCTTGCCTGCTGTTCATGCACTCCCTGTCATCACTGCTAGTACCATCAATGTGACAAGCCCCAAATGCTTCTATGCTTTTCACATGTTCAGAGCTCTTGGCCCTGAAGCATTTACAGCTTCAGTTGAGGCTTCACTCAAGACTCTGGGAAAAGGGGGTTCAGTACAGTTTCTTCCATTTTCAGGCCAGTTTTCTAAGGGAACAAGGCTAATGCCCTTTCTCCTGCCCATCTGTCAGTCCTCCCACAGCAGTATATGCTCCATTCCACAGGGGAAGAGAAGTCTGACAGGAGGTGCGTTATGTTCCTGCAGATGCTTCAACATCACTGGCTGGTGAGCAGAAGCCCAAAGGGAAATACCCAGAAGGTCTCCCAGAAGGAAAAAACACAAAGCGAGTGCAGCATGAGTCTCTTCAACGCGCTGGGCTGCCCATCACCATATGTGTGCCAGTCAGGCGGTCAAATGAGGGCCTGTGAGGGACACTGCCTGTTTGCTGGCAGAATGGTGTCCGCACAGGGAAGGAGGGAAGGAGGACTACCAGAAATATCAAGGGACCAAGTGAAGCAGCTGAGGAGGAGCATAGATTTAGCAAGAAACAGATTTCATTAGTTCTCTTCCTCAGAGGGGAAACTGTTATTTTATTATATAAAAATAATATATATTCTATATAAATGAGAGCAAAGTCCCATTCTTTTCGTTTTTGTCCCCACAGCTGAACAGCCAATTAAGAAACAAAATCACTGTTATTAAAAGCATTTGGCTGTGAGCATATGTATGCATCCCCAAGGAGCATGGTGCTGGCACCAGTGGTGTCCAGTTTCACCATAACGTGGTAGTAAAAGATCCTGGCTGTGTGTGCCTGTGAGCTGGAGAGACAGACGGACACCCATGGGCAGTGGGCTGGATGTGCTCATTATAGGGAAGCATCTGCTGACTCCTCCACACCTGCAGTGCCACAAGCTCCCCACCCAAGCTGCCAAACTGTCTCCTAACAACAGACACTGTCCCCCTACTATTTTAGTAGAAAGTGTTATTTTTCCTACAAAAGCAAATCCTCCCAGGTACACGCTTTGCAGGGCAGCACTAGCTCAGCAAGTTTTCCTCTATCACATGTGGTCGATAAAACTGACAACCCAAAGCCTCTCTCCCTCTTCACTGGGTTCACTTCACTGCATTTCAGGAGTTTTACTTGTTCCCCAAACCAAAGAGGCACCCCACGGCAGTGATGGCTGGCAGGAGCCCCCAGCATATTTCCACATTGATGGGAAGTCTGTCTCTCTCTGGTGGGTTCACAAATGAGCCCCTATTCTCGCAGCAGCCAAATGGTTCATTTTAGGCATTTTATCTATGTAAACCAAACAGCTAACAAGGAGAGCAAAGACCTTTGAAATATTTATGAATAAATTTAAGTCCTAAAGCTTTCTACTGCACAGCCATAAGATGCCAAGGCATGCAGAGCGACTTATTTTATCCGAGTTCAAAAAGATCAGGTTTGTATACAGAGAAAGTAAGCAAAAATGAGCTATATACAGATTTAAAGATGCATACAATAGACCATGAAGGCAATATGCAATATATTAATATGGCAAAGCATAAAGACTAAAACAATTTGAAAGCTTTATCAGCCAAACCTAGGAACACACATATACTGAAGTAATGACTGAATACTTTCTGATTAATTTACTACTTGTTATGACAGGAGTAAAAAGTTGCACAAATACAAAATTGCATTTTCTTGGTTCAGTGTGGATACAAATTATTCTCACTTTTTCCTCAGCTGCAAAGGCACTTATTTTTCTCAGAAGTATCATGTTCTGGGAAACCTAAATGTGAAAATAAAAGGCTTCATTTTGTTGCTTTGGTGTACATAGTTTAATGAAAATAAAGCATGACTTACTGTGAAGGTCACTGTTCAGTTTGCATAACAGCAGAAAAATTAAGAGTGCTTGGACACAACGACAGAAATAGGGACTTGAAATAAGTTTGAAAAATAACTCCGTGCAGCAGGATCACAGCAACACTGAAATACCACAGAGGTCTGGATGGTGTCACCTCTCTGAATTTGTCACCATCTGAAGACAAGAAAGGAAGAAGGGGCAGACAGAGGCAATGCCACAGTTCAGTAATGTCAATCACCTGTTCAATACCTTTCCCCTGAATCAAGCCATATTTTCCTAACTTACATCCTTTATAGTTGCTTTTAAAACTTTAAAGCTGAAATTAAAGCAACCTCAGATGATGAAGAAGCAATTGGATAAATGCACCAGAAAATAATCTGTCCATCTCCATAGAGGGGTCAGGTCTATCTCGTGCAGGGGAAGGTACTGCTGGCACACACATGTGACTCTGGTGCATCTATCACTGTGTTACACAGGCAACATCAAGTCTGCTGGCCAAATTCACAAGGGTATTGCAGGTGCTGCTTTACAGAGTCCACAATCATAACCTAGCCCTAAACTTAATTAACTCTTTCACTTAGTAGGGAAGCAACTAAGATCTATCTCTTAAGTGACAGAGTCTGTGAACACTGTCAGAGAAGCAAGGGGGGGGGGGGGGGGGGGGGGAACAGAGAGAGTGTGAGGGAAAGCCACTGATGTAATTACAAAAATGCTAACA
>JANIJG010025880.1:20769-41547 GCA_024611175.1 Megaceryle torquata
TGAACAGAGGAGAAGAAGAGAGGAGGGGAGAGGGGGGAGCGGGCGAAGAGGAGGGGGGGGGGGAGGGGGGGGGGGGGGGGAAGGAGGGAAGAAGGAATAGCGAAATAAAGCAATGGTATTCTTAGTTACGTTTTCACCTAAATTTTGCTAACCCACATGTAGAAACAAACCAACCAACAAACAAAACCAAACACAAACAAACAAAAAACAGTAACAGAAAACCCACCCAAAAAAACCAACCAACCAAACAAACAAACAAAAAAACCCAAACCACCCCGAAACAAACCCCAAAGCCCACTACCACCATTGTCAAATGCTGCTTGGGCAAAATGTTTTCCTCTTGGAACGTGACAGTTCTTTGAGCATGAAACGTTTCACCAGAAATTGTCAAACTCCTCCCCTTTGTGAAGAAATGAGCCCATTTTCCCAAGATTCTCTTACCACCGTGACAACTCCTAGGCTGGCAGGCCAGTTGTGCATATGGGAGACCAAAAACCAGGCTCCAAGATCTCATGACAGCCTAAAGAGCTCCACTGATCTCTACTTTAAAAAACTTGGTATATGCCAATGCTGTGATTATTTAAAATTCATCCTGTGTGAATACTGCCTCTAAAAATTGAAATGTCCTTTAGAAAATATTTTTCTGCATCCTTCTTCTAGGGTAAATGATTGCCATTTAGAGTGTCATTATGACACAGCGTATCTGTAGACTGAGCATCACAAAGTGAGGGTGTCTGTACTACAGGCCCTAATTTCAAGGCAGTCAGTTCTTACAGGCTGGTAATATGACATCACTTTTCATCATATGGGACCACCTAACAAACCACGAGGACATGTGTAGTGCATGTGCACCTGGGCAAGAAAGCGGTGGTGCAAAGACAGTCTCAAATTCTGCAAAATTTTAGCAGAAAAGCACCAGCTTTTTGAAACACTACTGGCTCCAGAGAAACAACTTGGTTCAAGATGTTATTCAGTGTGCAAGACCGGTCATGCATACTTTTCTACGGGGGAAGCTAGGCAAATTTTGGAAGCCTACAAGACACATTGCTGCCTGGATGGTCACAGATCCTGACTGCTTGTGCTAGTTCTTTGGAAGCAGAACTGAGAAAGGCATATGAAGAGGAGCAAGCATCCTCTGAGCTGCTCTCTTTCAGGCAAACAGGCAATTCTATTCAGGTCACGAAAAGCTCACCTCCTCAAATGGCAATTTATGCACCATTGTGGCTTGTGGGACCAGTTCTTCTTAAGTGAAGAACAACTTCAGAGATCTAAATACTTTACTGCAAAGGTGGAAGAGCAGAGATACTTCCATTGTTTTGCTCTAAAGTAGGTCACAAATGTCCCACTGGGAGAGGAAGCCCTTGGACAACAGTGAAGGACCTGCTTATGGTAACTTTGGGCTGGAGAGACCTGAATGTCGTGCTTTACAGGGATCCTCCCGCCAGCATTAACATCTCCTTAACACAATGCCAGTGCCTATACCCATACATTAACTCCTGTTACAGCCCCATGAAGAGCACAGTGAGAGATGAACCCATGTGCCATTAGCAGCTGAACTTGTCACCTGCAGAGCTGGAAAGGGCTGCTCCATTGGCAGTAACATCTCGCAGAGCTGCCTCTGTTGTCACCCACAGCCCAGACCTTCTCCTCTGCCACCCAGCACTGTCAGGACAGAAGGATCAGTCTGCTTGGCACTCCTCTCCATATTTTCTCTCTGGGTGATTTGCTTACTCATCTCATTATTATTCCCTGTCTCGCCGAAATTCGTTTCTATGCTGGAGATAGTGATGGTGGAAACAGATGAGACGGAAAGGAAGTTGCTTTTGTACAGAGAAGGAAAGACAACTGTCTGTAAATAGAGCATGATATTAACAGGCTGAAGCCTGACACTAAGCAAAAATAGCATCATCTCCAAGGAACACTTAATTTGCTGTAAAGATTGCCAGATATGTAAGGATCTTTAATCTTCACAATTATTCACCCGGGAGGCCTCCTGATCTACATGGCCAACACATTTCCTTTTGGGACAGCAATGGGAACTTCTCTTTGAAAAGGGGTAATTGTGTCAAACATGTTTAAGGGCAAGAACTGACATTAAGAAGAGAAGCAGGCACAAAAATAGAGCATAATCAGTGACAAAGTAGAAAATTAACATGTAAATTAATAAACACAGGAGTTTAGAATATGGAAGTAACAAATGACAAGCAGACTATGATATGCTCCTTTTCTGTCAGCATGTTGGCTCCCCAGAAGAAACACAACTGGCAGTTTTGTTTCTTGAGTAGCTTCGCTTGTACGTATAGCAGAAGTGAGCTCACCCACTTTTTTTCCATCCTATCAATGGTAAACTGAATGCAACAAGAGACAAGCATCAGCAAAATACATAGGTAACAACATCAGAATACATAGAAAATCTTGCTTTAAATTCTGTAGAGCTTAGAGTCAAAACTCAGCTGTAAGCAGACTCCCTCCAGTCTGCACCTTGGCCAGCAGAAAGGAGAGCGAGTGGGGCTCACAGCCACTTTTGTATACACATAACTGGCCTCTGCCCACTGTCAGCATTGCCAGGGGGAGAAACTACTTGAACTCTGCCTTGCCCAAAGCACTGCTGAGGTCATAAGAGAAAGGCATTAGCTTCAGCAAATGGGGCGAACAAGGGAATGGCAGCATGTAGTGGTTTCTAGGAAATATGAAAAAGAACTAGAAAAGTCACTGGAGTGAAGATTCACCTTTAAACACATCTGAAAGACACGTATCCACCCAAGACCTGGAGTGGGACAAACCAGACCAGTTCATGAGAGCTCAGAACAACAGTGGGCAGAGAAAAATGACCAACTGAGCATCACAAATCTTTGCATCTTCCAACCAAAAGCAGCACTGCCCTGGGTGCAGGTGGGCGTGAGGCACGAGCACAGAGGCAAGTGCGCCGAGGCTGGAATGGAAACTGCACTGGCACATCACATCACCCTAAGGTGAGCCTTCGTGAGCAAAAAGTAAACCTCTGGCTGAGAAGCAGCTGCATCACCTTGCCCAAAGGTTTCTGCTGTGAACTTCTCATTTCAGAGAGCAACATGGCCTCTGTCAGTGCTGCAGTGTGGCTATGAACATAGAGTACCCCTCTCTGATAGGCTGCCTCAGGATTTTTAGAGGGTTAACAAGTAGTCACGCTTCAGAAGTGGCCGATCAGAAGGTAAATTCGTCCTCTTATAAACAGATTTTGTTTGCTGTATCTCTGAAAAGCCCTAGCAACTACAAGGAAAGGATAGAGGTGAAAAATCTGGCTTTTCATACTGCATTTGCTGTTTCTAACGTATCGACTGCACATTGTCAACACAGAATAGCTTTCAATAATGTGTAACCTGCAAAGGAAGAAGGTTCATTTCTTTGTAGCTTGTCAGAAATGCTATAGTATTAAAATGAATACAGTACAGGAACTCTGAACCTTATCATTTGGATTTAACTTAATTCTTAGCACAGACATTAAAGATTTTGTTTTAAAACTTGGGTTTTCTTTCCTTTTTAAAAAGCCCTAAGAAGGGAAATTTAAGGTTACAAAACAAAGTACTCAACGATACAGAAATGGTGAACTGAGAATTGTGTTTCCTTCCTCATTTGAAACAGGAGTCTCCGGATGGATTTTGAACAATCCCATACTGTTTCTCCAGTAATGAAATACTGAAATAATGCTGCTTCAAGGCTACTTCAGCAGTCATCAGCATTAAATTCAATAGGATTTCCAATACATTGCAAGGTTAAGTATGTACGTGTATATATATGTATGTATATATGGGGGGGTATATATATAAGGTATGCTGCTTTGTTGTAGTAATATTAGGGTCATGTTTTCTCATTCTTAAAAGAAATTATCACTTTAACATTACATGTTAAAGTTAACAGAAAATTAACCTGGGTGCATTTTGAAGTCAGTGAGATTTAAAACAGAAATGCTCATTTTTTATCTGACTTCTTCCCCTCGAAAATGTGAATCATATGATCCAGTCCTTTCCCCAGTACACAAATAGTTTGTTTTCTTCCTCCAGCATAAGCTATGAATACACTCCTTTTCTATTTCTGTCCTGTGTAAACACATTTTTCCCAGGACTTCCATATTTCAGTACACGTAGGGTATCCTGCAAATAGCACATCCATGCACCGAAGTCTCAAACCATGTGCTTTTCATTTTGCACGTACAGTAAAAGTACTACACCCTGATTAGATCCAAACAGGACCTCAAACCCCAGATCATTCACAGCTGAATTTATGTATTTATGCTACAATTAACATCTAAAATGAGACTCTAAGAAGCCATAATAATAAAATACTATTAAACTGCAAAATACTGTCAAACTAAAATGTCTTTTAACATAGATGCATTTATCTGTCTTTAAACACATTTGTTTCCATAATTACCTCAATATCTGCTGTAAAAGTGCATTTAAACTTTCAACAGCGTTCATCAAATCAGAACAATCTGACAAGCTTCTTTGATCATCAGAAATCACAGGCAGGAACAGCAATGTCAATATCCAGAATGCATAGTGGATGCATACAAAAAATTGCACATTCCACTACTGTTGTGCCTTGCAGGTGTGCCTGCAAGAAGTAAATGTCTCCTTATCCATAAAGGCAAGCAAGCTTCTGTGAGGTTGTGCCATAGCTTACAGAAGAAACAGACACTCCTAAAGGAAACAACTAAATACTCTACACATTAAACAGTTTCTGTTTATATATGTGCTATTTATTGCACGTATATAAATAAAGTGTTTATATACCATCATACAAAGTGTTTATATATCAGTTAGATCATGCCATAAACTGATTTTTTTCTGAATCAATGTGAAAAAAACAAAAAATTGCAGAAAATAAAAGTTTCTTATGCAGAAACTGTTGCTGTTTTCTTCCTGAAATGAGTGCCCATTATCAATATCACTATAAATTAAAACAGTTCATCAACTCATACTTCCCCATTCCTTCTTCTAGGAGGTTAAGGGATATGTTTTACTCTTTTCTAAATTTAAAGTATTTTTATATTCAGCGTCAAGTGCTATTTCACCACACAAAAAGGGAAACATTTCACTTCTAAGATGCCAAATGTTTTGACTTTTGAATAACATGTCTCCTTGTTTTTCCAGCTGGAATTATTCACTGAAGGTGCACCTCATTTTTATTTCATGTTCAACCAAATTCTCTAACAGAAATTAACTACTTCTTAGTGAATTGATTATTTTATTTAATATATTGAATCATGCAAAAATACTCAATGTGGCCTCGTAAGAGAACAAGAAAAGAGAAACAAGTGTTCAGATCTTACCCATGGCCTGTATCTAGACCTATTACCTCACATATGGGTCTCATCTGCTTCAAGCTGAGTTTAGGAAGAGTAAATAAATTAATATCATCTTTGAAAGCTAAGAGGGGGGCAGCAATAAAACATAAAATACTGGGAAAGAACAATGTCTGACTAGAAACCCTAAAGATTACGAAACAATTATGTGATAATTTGTATATTCATTATATGATACAGGACTTAAATAATGTCTGCTCTAGAAACTCCTTCAGGAATGGCAGAGTCACCTTGATAAGGAGCCAGATTTTTAGGATGCTTGATGAAATACAATTTGCCTCTTTAGTACATTTCTCCAGTGATAGTGACATATTCAGAGGAAAAAGTATTGCTCTCCTTCGAGGGGGGAATAAAAAATAGCTACATATACAGGACTAAGATCTACCAACTTTTCATGCCAAATATAATCATACTTATCATACCGATCTATTTAGACAATATATTATTGCTAAACCAGTTGTTACAGTTGATTAATTCAAGCCCTTCTTGTTAAAAACAGATGGCACATGCAAGAATAACTAAACACGTTCTGGAGGGTATCCGATGAGAAACTCTCATTATATTTCACTACTTTCTTATTTATACAGAGCAATAACACTGGACCACAAATAATGACAAAATATAAACAAAATGGAAGGCTGAAATCAGAGACCAATTCATTACATATATGGAGAAGTATTTTTATGGGGTTTGAGCAGATTTCAGCTCTGGATCTTCCTGGTCTTCACAGTAAGAAAAAATATTAAGAAAAAATCCTAAAGAATAAACCCTCTTTTTGAAACATCATCTGGAAATATATCTATGAAGAGAGGCAGCATTTTCCTGAGTTCCTGTAGTGTTCCTGTTTGATTGTACTGGGCTACTGCCCATTTATCAAGCCTTTTGTGATGGCCTGATTGACTCATTACACATCCTTTATTTGTCTAATTTTGAAGGTCTGTTAAATGACAGCTTGGAAAATGCTCTAATAATAGTAATGCTTACCTCAATGTCCTTTAAGATAAAATGCCTGAAATGAAAGAAAAGCCACAGGAGAAGGGAAATTACAAACTCTTCTGCCTGGTCTGAAACCCACACCTTCAACAAAGGTGAAGAGAGCAGCTGGGCTGCACAAAGGAGGAAATGGCAAAACATACCACTACCATTTGAAAAATGTGATTACGCATCTGAAAGGCAGAAAGTCAGAGCTGAAGCCTACTGGGGCACTGTTCAGCAGTTGTGGCTAATTTTGACATTCAAGGGACAGGAAGGAGGAAGCACCACAGACAGGCAGCAGAGACCATATGTCAACAGCTCCATGATACTCATCCATGACCTTGCAGCCTGCTTCTCTGGGAGCTGCCACGGTGGCGACCAGGTCCAGCCCCTCTGGGACACACTGACAGACTCACATACATCCCAGCAGCACACAGGTCCTGGCATCACGAAGCATCAGTTTCCACAAGGCGCCCAGGCACCACACTCTGACAGCAGCTCAGCACCAGCCCAACATCCCTCATCCAGACATCTGCTGGGGAGAATCCCGTTGCCCTTCACATTCCCAATAGAAAACCACACCAGCGTGGTACAGCTATAGGCACTCTGTCAGTATTTCCATCTGCACCATTAATGCCCAGGGCTTATGCCTCTTTTACTAGGGCAAGGGCTGCTGCTAGAAGGAAGGGAAGAAGCCACGGCATCTACCATGTAGGCAGAAAAAGCTTACAGCCCTGAGCAAAATCAGGGCACTGCTCCAAGCCCCCTTCTCACGCAGAAAGGGAAGGGGACAATGGAAATATTTGCTAAACTTCATCACACTTCAGCCTGGAATGACACATAGAGGCTTTCAGCAGCTGTGAGAGCCCTTACGCCTTCTGCACAGCACTTCCAATGCTTCCAACAAGGACCCAATAAAATAAATAGACCAACTTCTCAGGAAGCCCCAGAATCACCATGTGATTTTTTAGCAAAGAAATCTACATTTTCTCTTCATAATAAGCATTCAAGACCTCACAAGAAGATAAAAACAACATCCTGAGTTGAGTCCTCTCATCATATGTCATGTCACAACCTCAACACAGCTTTCAAAAGGGGAAGAGTTTAAAATTTAGTCCTATTCCTATTACCCTCTGAGGTTCATATTTCAAAAAATTGAACTACATGGGGTTCCTGGCTTCACCCAAGGCAGGCACCTCCCTCTGCCTCTGTCCTGCCTGTAGTCTCCTGATTTGGCTAGCCCTCGGGGTACAACCCCACTGATTTCCTTCTCAGAAGTGTAAAGAAAGGAAACTTTGTGCGAAATGGGATGCTGGGTCCAAAACAGGTCTTCCCAATACACTACTACCATATTAGGATGGATTACACACTTTGCTTTCCCTGTATCCTGCAACCTGCTGGAGTTAAGAGCTCTCCAGGTTCCCAGAAATTCTCCACAGCAAACACAACTGCAACAGGACTTGAACTATAAGGAGTTAGTCTGACAGCTTTCAGTCAGAAGCAAAGCCTGATGTGAAAAGAGACAGAAGGAATTTTCAGGGAAATAAACATCATAGAGACAAAAAATAATGAAACGAGTGTGTGCAGGACTTACGCAAGAAACTGCAGCAATGGGAGCCACACACAAAGGCTACAGAGAGTAAGCAACCAGCTTCTCTCAGTTATAAGTCCACTTTAAATCCCTTTTTACTAGGAACTGTAGCTTTGCTTTGATTTTCTGTGATTACACTATCCCAGCATTATTATGAAAAGCAACAAATCTGCATTTACAAGACATCTGGAAAAATTACCTTCTCCAGTTGGCCTTGAAAGGCAACGCAGGCATAGAATATTTTCATACTCTTACTACCATAAACACCAATCTGCAAGCTCCATGCTCATCCAGCTCAACATTAATGCACTCCACTAAGCCATGGTTATAATTCTCCCCATCACAACAGCCTCTAATTCCCATTGTACCCTGTCCCATGTAAACTCAACAATAGTTTAATAATAACTATCATCTGTTTCTGAGCAAATCCTCCTTCATCCTTTTCCAAAAGCAGGATAGACTATTAAAGACAGGAACATGGCACACAAATAAAATTCTAGAGCAAAACCCATGAAGGAAAAAATCACTGCATACACACATTTGGACACAAACTCACCTTCCCCCCCCTGGGCTTTCCCCCAACAACCCCCACTCACCCTATTTTCCTTCTTTTTTTTTTTTTTTTTTTTTTTTTTTTTTTAAGCTGTCTTTTGCTCCTCTCTTTTGTTTTGCAGTTATCCCAAGGACCTCTGGAACATCTAATTATTTCCTATCTGTTTTGCCTGTCTGCACTATCTCAGATTTCTGTTTACAGATTAGCTTCAGTCTGATGTGTTACGGCTTCTGTCTAGGGATACTGATGGGGTATGGCCTTTAAAAACATTGCACCCCCCTCTCCACCACTGAGCAGCTGAATATTATACAAGCATGGTGTTCCTTCACGTCCTCTCTGTAAAGAATTAAAGAAATACTGAATTATTACAACACAGGCTAAAATCAGATTTGGGATGAAAGAAGCTAGATGGTCTGTGTAGCAGGATCTCTGTTTTCTAGGGCATTTCCAGTCCCAATGTACTTATATCTGGAAATAAGTGACCCTGCTTGCTGCACTTTGTCACCTGACATGGTGTTTTGGTTGCATATCTGAAACAGATAAAAGCTCGCACTATTTCCACTACTACAAACTTCAGCTATTTTCTTCCCAGTGCTTTGGCTCAGGGAAATCATCTACTTGCTTCCTTGCTCCTCTCTGATGTCAAAACAACTTACCATAATTCACTCCATCAGCTGTGTCTTGCAAAAATGAGAACTTAAAAGTTCTGCCTCCTTAAGTGTTAGCAAATCCAAATGTACTCTCCTTGAGATAACAGAGCACTTCAGGCTGCCCAGAGGAGAGCTAAGGGAGCATCTGCCCCTCCCTGAGAGAGGCCAACACCTCACACTCCTTAAGGAGCTTCAAAGGGAAAAGGGTGACATTTCCTAATCCAAAGGCCAGCAGAAGAGCTCAAATGAGTAACAACCTGTGGGTTTGATATGGTTGAGGGAAGGATGTCCACAACACAGGGAATGACAGCAGTACCTTCTGCTGAAGTACACACATTAAGGAAATTCAAATGTAGAACAAATGGATTGCAAGGACCTGCACTATTTATGGGTTTAGCTCTTACTTCACTCTGACTAATGTTTAAGCAGCAATTACTGGATACAGGGGTGCCAGACAATCTGGAAGTGCTGGCAGGAGCTACGGCAGCCTCTTTGGCTTTCCCAGCTCTTACATTTGTAACCCAGTGGCCTTGCTTGCTCACAAACTTCTCTACCAAGCTGTAGAGACCATCCAGCTCTCTTTATCTAGCAACGCAATAAGACAATTGCCAGATCCACCTTTCCTTGTGTCAGAACTGGCCACCAGCTACCGAAGAAGCCAGCCAAGCCCACCTGGAAAGCCAGGGCTGAGCAGCGTGGAAACTGAGGTGGCTGGCACAGCCCCTTGGGCAGCCCCAGCGGTCAGGGGGCATTGCCAAAGCCCAAGCCACTGAATAAACCTCCACCATCAGGAGGGCTTTTTTTAGAAAAAAAACCAAACATAAACCATAACATTTTGTAATAAAACCTTTTTACATTTACAAAATTCCATAAAACCATTGGCAAACCTCCCACTGATTGCAGTGGGTTACCAAGATTTTTCTTTTGATATTTTAAGCCAAAAACCCAAACAATCCACATAAATAAAATTAAAAACAAAACCAAAAAAACCCAAACAACCACCAACCAACATAATGAGAGGCCCTTTGAGGATTTCAACATAGAAGCTATCAGATGCTCACATACCATTGCAATGTCTTTGTTAGGACCAACTGCCATCTCCTGCTTTTCTTCTTCAGCCATGGAAACACTATAGGGACATTTCCAGAGATAGGAAACCATCTCTTCTCCCCAGGGATCCTGTGGACATCTGATTAAAAATCGTGATGCTTTCCTGGGAGTCTTCACGTGGAGGCAGGAGATGCTGATGAAAGTACTGAGTGGTGCTGCCTATGGCCCAGCCCAAGTGAGTGGGCTCTGGCACTAGAGACAGCAACAGAAGAGACGGATCCTGCAGATTTATTCTGACTACAAGTCTAGACAGGAAGTTTGAAAGAAAAAGAGTTGCTTCATAGGAGTTTGGGATTTATTTTTTTCCTTTTCAATTAGAAGGATATTCCTTTTATATGATATCATATATTCTATATATGATAGACGTGACAGTCAGACTCACACAGGCACATTAATATTTGTTGCTTTCTTTTTCTTTTCCCATGACACAATAAAAGCTATTAATATTTTTGAATTGCCTAAATCTGCACTGTTCCTGGAAAATAATACAGTAAGTTTTCTAGCTAAATGCCATGTCAAACTAGAATTAAGATTATACTAATATACTAATTTAAGATAATTTACTCATTATAAGTAAGTTACAAATAGAAACATAGGTGGCACATTTTAATTTCCTCTGAAACAAGCAATATTACCCATTAAAAATCAAATTCAAGTGTAAATTGGAAAGAAAAATATCAAACACTGCTACAGAAATGTATAGGAAAGACTCCAAATGAGTAAATAAGGACTTAAACCTCTTCAAGTTATAAATACTTCATATGGCCTTAGACAGCACTAGAACAGATGTTCAAAGCCATTGGATATAGATTTGGTTATTTATTCCCCTCAGTCACGGACAAAAAGTGTATCTGAAATCAAGCTAGCTTCACTGTCTTCAATCACTATGCTAAGACTCCAGGTACCTCCTGTAGACTACCACCTGTAGTTTGTTTGGAGTAAAGACAGCCTTGAGGAGGGGTCTGGGGTACCACAGTGTGTACCAGCTCAGAGATGGGAGCTATGCTGAATGCAAAGTCAAAAATACACACCACACAATCAGCAGTAGAAAGCTCTGTTCCCATGAGCTATCATTTACATGAGGATCTGAGCCCCTGATCTCCTTACGGTGTGATCATCTTTCTCCTTAGCTAAGAGATCTCTTGGATTGTTTTCAGGTCTAGATAAAATGTTATTCCTAAAAAAAAAAAAAGAGTATCAAGAGAAAGAAAAAATAGAATTGAGAGAAATGGTGCTTACAATTATTGTCTCTTCCAATATTTTGGTGATTGATAAGCAGGAAAGCAGCTAAAACTGACATTTGGGAAAAAACTCCACTTCAGATACCAGTGTTTTGGGGAGTAGCAAGAGTGGCTAGGTCACAGACTGAGGAACAGAAGCTATAGACAAAATTTAACTTGTGGGATTCTCCAGCTGCAACCCAAGTGCAGGCTGCGAAGATGCAACCAATAAACAAACTCCAAATATCAGAAACCAAATGGTGAAAGGACATCACAGCAACATACCAGGGCCTTCAAAGGCATTGACAGGTGGTGTAGTTCCCACACATTTGATTAAACCTTGATTTTGCTGGTGCATCCTGATGACCCTGCCCATGGCAGGGGTGTTAAACTAGATGATCTTTCAAGGTGCCTTCCAAACCAAACCATTCTATGATCTTATGATGGTCTCCTTATCAGCTGATCTACTCACTTTATACAAAATACCACTGCAGTTAGCACGTATCCCAGTAACCTGTGAGACCACACAAAAGGTGGAAAGCAATTGTAGCTCCACGCTGGGCACATGTGGCTGAGAAGTCACACTTCACTACATCAGTAGCCCACAAAGAGTATGATTCAACATTAAAACCCACTTCCATTCTACTTGCAAAGTAGATGAAAGCTGAAGTGCTGCAACAAGCCTAGAAAGTACTGGTGCTTTTTCAAGGAACTGTTATTATGTAGATAAGAAATGGAAAAATATGTTTACTATAAGCTCTATTTCAAGGACACTTTTTTTGTCATGTCTTACTATCTAATTAATAATCACATTCAAGTTGCTGTGATGAATCAAGGGCAAATTACAAGGCAAAGAACCGTAACACAGTTGTTTGTGAAACTGGAAGTAAGGATATATTTTTTCCTATCTCAGAAGCAACAATTTTTTATCAACACTGGCAGCAAAAGTTTGTATTTCTTATTTCATAGTACTTGAAGATGCAAGATCAACACTGGAATAACCAGATGAATAAAAAACATCTGACATTAGAAAATCTAGTTCACTATTTGTTTGGGATGTTATAAAATACCTACCAAAAATAGATTCTGTGACCTTAAATATATTTTCAGCATGAGTACACATGGATACAAAGCCTCAAGAATCACTGTTCAGCACTGTTATTTTATGAGGCAAGAAAAATTCTACTGAAAATTTGCTGTTCAGAAAAGCTACAATAGTGAAGTATTTCTCCATTGTAAATTTTCTTCACCTAATAAGTCATTTATTGGAATTCTGTAATAAAATTTACAGTTTGACTTACATGCAGGTGGAAGTTTCATAAAGGAGCATTACCGAAAGTTCAAAGTGAAAAACACTTCTATTATAGAGATTCATCTGAACATAACAACAGGAATGTTCCTGGAAGAAAGTCACTAGAGTGCAGATGAACCACCTGCTCAAAAAATGTATCATGAGCTAAGGCAAAATTTAGAATAACATTGCTTGCTTCCTTCCTTTGAAAGAAAAGTATGGACTCCAAGGACTTTACTAAAGGAGGCTGAAGGAGATCAGTACTACTCTTGTAAAATGGATTCTTTAACAAGCTGATGATGCAGGAATTCTCTGTCAAAGGAAACATGTCATTTTTAGGATGGACAGAATAAGATGGAGGCTAATTACAAGCAGATCACAAGGCAGGCTATCAGGGATCCTGAATAGCATTTCAAGCCAAGAAAAAGAGCGTCAATTAGCACGTCTAACTGGCACTTGGCAAAAGTCATGCCTGCAGCTTTACTGGTGTGTAATGTCCCATGCACTGAAGTGAACCTCACAGTGCCTGACCCAGGGCATAGGGTTTCCTCCTGCTCAGCACCACGCAAGATTTGTTCAGAAAAGGGTTTAATGGGTTTTGTTCATGCAATGGTGACCACAAGCACAATCAGAAGTATCTTGGTCTTGCAGAGCACCATTAAGACCACTTGCTGATGGAAGGGTTGGGTTTTTCTCCACAAGGTGCCCATGCTTCCTGCTAGCCAAGACAAATGCTGGTCCTTGGTGTGAAAAGAGGGCAAGGACAGAGAAGGTACTGAGACTCTGCTGGAGGAGAGGTTTTCCTCTCTGATGTTTGTGGTTCCCTTTATCTATTTTTACCTTCTTCTTGATGCTACTGCTGCTGATTATCAAGACATACAATTTCCTTATTGAGTACTTTGCCATGTAGTTTAGTCAAAATAGATGCAATCAGCAATAGTTACACAGTTTAGCATGACATAAATGTCTAAGGAGGTTCACTGCTGGGCCACACATATGTTGCAATATATATCATTTATACTATATACCCAGTTAAATGGGAAAAAGGATAAAAAAACAAGAAAACTGATAGGCAGATCTAACGAGACAGGTAAGTTGATTCACTTTGATACCACTGTTTCTGCTGTTCTCAAGGTTTTTTGGTCTT
The DNA here is from genome assembly GCA_024611175.1 of Megaceryle torquata. NCBI lineage: Eukaryota > Metazoa > Chordata > Aves > Coraciiformes > Cerylidae > Megaceryle > Megaceryle torquata. Next base: position 34,651 of record JANIJG010025880.1, read on the forward strand.
AGTGCTGCTACACATACCAACTGAGAGCTCAGTATGAGTGAGCCACTCAGCACTTCTCCATCTGGAGAAGTTTGAGCAAGGCTCTGCTGGAGGATGCAGTCCTCCTGTTCCCTATTCCCATCTCTGCAGCCTGACAGCTTCCACCACAGCAGGTGGTTCACGCTATGCAAGCTTACACAAAGATCGAGGGTTTGACAGACTTGAGAGTCTTCTGAGTCATTCCAGATTTGCTGGGGTAACTCCAGCTACATTGAGAGATGAGAATTTGATCCTCTGTCCTTAAAGAGATTAGTTTTACGAAGCAGTTATGCAATTCAGAAAAATGAATGCTATGGACCACATTCTTCTTCCCCTGTTTTACTGTATTTAGCCAGCCTGTCACAATGCTGTTTCATGTGATAAACAACTGAAATGTTCTATTCTACCAAGGGCATTTTATAGTGGGTGTGCATGGGCAACTGCTACTTCCATAGGTGATCCAGTGTTTTCAAATGCTGTGACACCAGTGCAAAATGTCAACATGCTGACAGAAACACCAGCACTAGCATTTAAATTAAGCAATTAAAATGCTCTGTATTGCAAAACTTCCATAAATCTCAAAATGTAAGGTTGTCTCCACAGCTGTCTGAGCTTGATGAATTCCCATAATCTCTTGAGTAGGCTTTCTCCACATATCTTTGCACAACAGAGTCAAGGGCATTAAGTTTCTATAATTTCAATAATACCAAGATTTTTCTTCAATCTTTTCAACAGTGGATGAGGTATGTGTGCAGCATATCACTGCCATCTTCCTAAGCTTTGTAGAATTATGCTACAAAATCCTAGAGTTATCTTCTTACAAATGTATTTTTGTTTCACTGATCTCTGTAAAAAAAAAAAAAAAAAAAAGCAAGAAACTCTACTAGAGCTCATCTCTGACTTTCTTTTCCCTCAAAGAGGATTTTCCCCCTTTGCTTACAAGAGGTGACACCTCCTGCATCTGAAAATGGATGGGATGCTTGGTGAATCCCATGGCATCACAGAAAGGCAAAACAGAGCTACAGTATGTCCCTTCCTGCAACCTAATGCTTTTGAGCCAACTTTCCTCACACAGGAGACTTAAATACTCAGGAAGGGATACACAGAGGAGACCCAAAGGCCCTGGGGAGCAGGAACAGTGCTGAACATAGGTAGCTGAAAGGTGTCACCAGGTATCTGGGACCTGGCAGCAGAGCAGGACAGGAGATTGGCATCTCCCTCCTCCTTTCTTTCCAGCCCCCCTGGCTCCCCACTGCGGCCCTGACCTCCCTGCTGGTATCCTTAAGGACTTCTCTGCAGGAAGAGCAGGCTGTCCCTCTCCATGAATTCAGCACAAAAAACCACATGATCATGAGGTCCCAGCTCCTTGTTAGAGTTCTGCCACGAATGACTCAATCATGATGAAGCAAGGACTTGAAACAAAATGGAAATGGAAACAATGAAGCTTTATGCCCTGGAAAAAGTTATTAATTGTAGTCAACCAATGCTGTAAGGATTAGAAACTGGAGACAAGATAGACATTATTACTAACTATCTGATCCAGTGCCATGCCCTGAATCTGAGGCTAATCGTGAAAATATTTCTCTCACACCCACTCACTACAACAACAAATGCAGCCAAGTGTAATAAATTTTCCCTTTTTTGTTGATCTGCCTATGTCCAGAGTTTTCTGCCGTTCAGTTAAGATCATTCCAACAAGAACAGTGTAAATCCTTCTCTAGCTGCCACATTATCAGTAGTTACATGGCTTGAGAGTAATTCTGCCTGGGTTTACCACTCAAGATGCTATTATTAGCTAAACAGAAACAGTGGAAAGAACAAAAAAGATCAATGCATTAAAAATTGAGCACAACCAGGTCTTTTAAATAAACATAAGTACTTCATCCTCCCCCTGGCAATACGCAGCTTCTGGAAAGATTACACACTTCACTTGGAAGTCTTTGTCTTAACGGAAGTGCCAAAGTGACTCCTTTGCTCCGCTGTCCTCCTGGGCCTCGGCTAGCTCAAGGAAACACTGTCAGTCAGGATTATGAAGCTTACATCTGCCAAACTTGCCATGCTTTACTTACCACTGCTTTCAAGTCCTTCTCCATGATGGTCCAACCAATAATAGTCTTCTCCTCTCAAAACCAGTCTTCAGCTATTTTCATGGCCACCTCTCCTCTTGAGAAGATTGGTTTGTAGCTGTAACAATTCAACAATCTCATCACAGGTCTCCAAAAACATTTGTCAGAGTTTCCCATAGCCTTGACAAACGTTCCTTGATGACTACCTTTTCCAGAGCTTTTCCCCATTAATTTAATGTTTAAAGCAACGTTCAATCCACACATTTTGGATGATACAGGTGTTCAAGTCACAAAAAAGGGATTAGTGTGGCAATATACTACAGTGAGAAACTCTTGGGGGTATGAAATGCATTATGAAGGTTAATCATCTACCAGCTAGCACAAGCAGATCTTTTATTGCATTAAACTGCCTTTACTAGCATAAAATGCAGTGCTGGAATGTAGCAAATGTACAAAAGCACCACAAAAGAACAATTTCATATCCATAAATACATATTTTCCATCCCAAATGAAACTATTCCTTCCCTCAAAGAAACAGATGTTATGGCAAAGCTGTCTTGTCTTTTAGGACTGATCCTTTTTGTCATTTAAACCTTTCTAGCTGGTATACAATGACTTGATTTTAATTGGTCACTGCTTTACTGTGGAAGTGGAAATGGAAGGAAAGATGACATCTTCAAGATGAATCTTAATCACATCAGGGAAAAGGAATATTTTGTGCTACTTCTGCAGAAGCACTGACAAAAGTCTGAAGGAAATGAAATGAGGTAGACTGGCAGCTCAGTTACACAGCTCTACTGAAAGCAAAAATGTTATGGTTTAAAGTACTGCTCAGTATTGCTACTTGAGGCTGAAGTGATACAGCAAGACAAACATTTCAAAAACTCCTAATGTTTTCTTTTAATTATATTTTCCCTTTGAAATTCCTAAACAACACCATTCACAATTAAGTAGTAACACAGTGGTCAGGAAGTATGACTGAATTATTATGAAAACAGTACTACTTTTCCATTTCCCAATTGCAGTAAACTGAGATGATACACTAAAATCACTGGCATTTTCTCTTAAATTCTGTTTGTGGTAGCTGAAAATATCTGTCAAACACAGAAGTGCAGCACAAAGTCAGCTCACACAGCTTGAAATGTCAACTCCTTCTAGGCCAAATAGACACAAAGACCAAGGGGTATATTGCTGAAGTCTCGGAGGTGCAGTGTTACCTGCCTGACCCTTCAGGCTAAATACTCAGAGAAGTGTGAAAGCCACAGATTTTAACAAGTACAATCTCAAAATTTGTTAGTTATTATCTACATTTCAGTAAGGACCCTTTCATTCCTAATCCAGTCATGAAAAAGACTACCAAAATACACCCAGGAAAAGCCTTTGTTTGCAGTTCCATGCTCTGTAACAGCCATTCTGCACACTGAGGGATAAGCAGCAATAGAAACTTGATCCAGACCAGAAACGTATAACAACATTTTTGTTAAATAAGCCTTCTTTTACGCAGGCTGCAGTAGGCTAGAACAATACCTAACTCACAAAAAATCTTGTTGGCACAAGATTAACCCCAAAATTTTTAAAGAGCAGAAGTAGTCAACAATGAATGAGTGCTTTGCTCCACGTGGCCACAACATTTCTGATCTGATAACCAGGACCAAGAAGCTAGATGGATTTCTGATGGACCTTGCATTTAGTACACGGAAAACAAATTTTGCAACAGTGACTCATTTAGAAAAACTTGTTAACCAAGAAGAGGCCTTACCTTGGGAAAAGTTACTAATATACATATATATATAGTCTATGTTTCCCATTAGTCCAGATTGTACTCAATAAATACTTTATAAAATTAGAACTGCTCAGCCAGAAAACACACAGAAATTCAAATTTCATAAATACACAGAATTAAGGAAATTAAGATATGACCAACAAGTGGGGGGAACGGGCATGATCTGTCATAGCCATTCATCCTCCTCTTGTGCTCACTCAGGTCTGTGGGAGGTAAAATAGTTTCCTCCACTTTTGCTCTAAAGTAAATGGTTCCAGTCTGATCTCTCAACAAAAGTCAGATTGGGGGCACATGCTCTTTAACACACCACTTAGTAACATATTACTAAGTTCCCAAAGAGCATATTTTTAAGGATGTTTCAGGTAGGAATTACCATTCAGTGCAGCAGCCTAAGATTGTTGCTTATGTTCAGTTCTCATTAGTCATCCTCCATACACCAACATTAACAGAGCTAAAAGTAGAAACGGGATTTGGGAGAAGGATATTCTCCAGTGTAAACAGTTTATAAATTAAGGCTTTTTTTTACATTGGCTATGCACCTTCAGCACTGCCTGTTAAGTGTGGCACAAAGCAAATTGTCCATTAAAATAAGGGAGAAACTGCTGCATTTTCTCAGCCTGATAGAGAGAAAAAGGACTGAAATTGTTCCATTTCCTGACTGTGTTTAAAGTGTCATTGGACTGAACTCTGGATAATATCCAGGAATGTGAAATCCCCTCTTTGACTAAATATATGTTTTCTAGGATGGAGCTGGAATTAGACAACAGCTACATGTTTCAGATAGCCTGCTTTTAAGTTATGAAGTTATGAGCAATATATTTCAAATTACTCAAAAATTACTCCTCTCTCATTAAAGAAAAAAACCCAAACCAAACCAAAACACAGCAAAACAAGCACATAATAATGATAATTGAAATGCACAGAACAGGCCTACAGACTTTCATTTGTGGTATGATCAGTCCAAACTACAAACCAAAAGACTTCTTTCTAGTAAACACCTCACCTTGCTGTAACTTCACTAGGGACATGTGCATATTCCTTATAAAATGCAGTCAGAACAGCATGTGGTCAGACCAGAAGAAACAGATGGTTTGCGGTTCTTGCCTATGCCCTATTTGACAGTTGTGGATTTAATAAAAGCTCGTTGGCTTAGGTTAAATTACTGGTGCAAAACCCATCAGACATACTTGGGCATGTGCACATGCCCACACGGGCAGGGATCCCACTGCACGTGTGTGTGTTGGAGATGTCTGCATGGGGTACATGTGTATGCTCTCTTCTCTCACGCTAAGGAGAAGATCCAAGGTAAAAGAAGGCAGTCACTGAATCATAGGGAGAAATAAGGCTGGGTAAAGGCAAATATAATGAAGCAAAAAGAAGATAAAATGGAATACAGAATAAACTGACAGTACACATAGCAGAAATCTGTGGCTAACCTAGGACAAAGAGTCTTTGCTAAGCACCATGTGTAACCGCAGTCACATCTTCCCTTATTATTTTGGTTAATGTATCTGCCAAGTGAGGGAAATACTGTGCTAGCACAGGTAGGAAAGATCACATGAAGTCCTGGGAGTAATGCTGCTGTGAGTTGCTGTTAGCACAAAATACACTAAAGGTGGCCCAATCTTTTTTGGTTCAAAAGCAAAACAAAGCCTGTTATTTTGAAGAGATCAGAGCTATCATGAACACCTGCCAACAAGACTTCTACCCTATTTCACTCAGCACCCCAAAATCACCTGGGAGGGTCCTGGTCTCCCCTACTTAGTCCTCCCAGTCCCCAGAAGCAGAGGACAAGTGAAAGGAGTTCCTGGCCTGTCTATCCTCAGTGGGAGCCAGGACCAGCAGCTGCCCCTAGCTACTCACTCTCAGTTTCTCCTTCCCTTTACCTGCCACAAATGACTCAGGGTGGCAGTGATGCAAAGCCTTTACCTGCAAAAGTCTTTCAAAGGACGCAAAGCCATCACCTGCAAAAGTCTTCCCAAGAATAGCTCCACTTAGCTCTTTTCACCACTTACATAGAAGAAGCAAGAGTTTAAGGATGCCAAAACCCCTTCTCCCTCCCTTCCACCTGGTACAGCTGGGGAACAACTACGCCAGGCAGGGGTGGGGGCTGCTGGGCCCCCAGCTCACACCGTGGCCATGGCTGTAAGCCCAGAAGTGGCCACGCTAGCAAATGCCAAAACACTGCTTTGTGCTTTCCTATAAAAGACTCTCCTGATGCAGTTCAAGGACTACTTTTCATATAGAATGAAATACAATTTTTCCTCCTAAACAAAGTTGTCCAAAGGCACCAAAAGTGACAACCACCCAGCTGTAAGTTCAGAAAGCCCTGGCAAACCCCAAAACATCTGCTTGCTTTCACTGTGTCCCTGAAAATAGCTGTTGCTCCAGAAACTACTTCAGGCTTCTTCAGAGCAGCTGGCAGATCGGAAAGCTGTCTTTTACTTTTCCACCGTATCTCTGTTGACCTAGCCAGCAACCCTGTCTCCTAATTTGGTAGCAATCTGCTGGCTTCTCCTGCTGTGGGGTGTGTGTTTGCCTGCAGCCTGAGGAAACGGCTGCCAGGCAAGGATCTGTCTCAGCACAGCAAGGGGTAGCAGAGGCATATTTCCAGGATCTGCACCCCAGATGTCTCAGATCCAAGCACAGTAAAAGAGTAAGCAAGCATGAGAAGAGAATGAGTGGTTAGGCATGACCCAGGCCACAAATAAGACCCTTTAAAAAAAATTCAACATTGATACCTAGATTTTCCCCACAGTGTGACAAAAAACTTCTAATATTTTGGTGACAGACACTTTCTTCTCTATCTCCTGAAACCACTCCTTGATTTGGGGAAGGCCTGGACTAAGCTGTAGGTTCTTGTCTCTCTGGCACACATGCTAGCCAACGGGCTGTGGGGCTAACACCTCAACTGGCCTAGTAAAAGGTTGTAATGGGAAACATCCCAAATTTGCTGCCAGACTGTCACACCACTAAATTGGTTAGAACAGGAACCTGAACCTGGCTTGCTCATAACCAGGTGACAGTGCG
>JANIJG010025880.1:41647-55697 GCA_024611175.1 Megaceryle torquata
GTTTATGGGCCTGGTGTACGTAGGGCGGGCTGGGGGGGGAGGGGCGAGGTGTGGGGGGGGCGGTGGGGGGGGGAGGGGATTTGTTTTCCTATCTGTATTTGGTATCAGGAAACCTATCTTAGACACAAGAAAGATCCATTTCAAAAAATACACATTGCAAAAAGTTTCTGCTTGAGTAAATTAGAATTTTTTGATACAAAATACACTAAAAAAAAACCTTGCAACCACCTCTACAAAAGCTTCTCCTTTTGTACTCACTGTGCTAGCATATGCTGTGCAAGTGTGCAAGAGCTTCAGGATGAGAGTAAATTTTAGTGTGCTTCTCCTGCAAGAAACATGTCCAAACACAAAGGCACAAGGGAATTCTCCCTATATTTCAGCTGCAAGGATCCTCTACACAAGTACTGACAAGTAACTGCAAAGAGTCCCGTTTCCCTCATGGTATGGAAACATAAAAATTCCAAATAATTCAAGGTGAGCCAAAAAGAAAAAGCATCCAGGCAGGATAAAAAATTCCAGATGCATGCTGACCGCAATAGAAATCAAGACAACTGTTCAGAGAGCTGTGCCAGGCATCCAGATGCTGCTGCTGGCATCAGAAGATCTTCCAAAGTCTGATAGCAGCTGGGTCCAGGGACTGCAGCCAAAGTCTGAATGCAAAGGAGGGAAGTGAAGAGAAAGAAGAAGGGAAGGAGAAGTGACAACTCACCATCCAACCAGAGTCCTTTCTTCTACACAGACATATGCGTGTTAGTTACTAATCACTGATGTTCATCTGGAAATTGAACACTTCTATTAAAAAAAAACCAACAAAACCCAAGTCTGACTCACTAGTGTACCAAGTCCTACGACCTTGAGATGAACAGAACCAGACCAGCACCTGCAAAAACCTCACTGCTTATGTAGGCAAGGCCACTGAAGGCAATTCATTAGGATACCTGAATGAGAAAGACAAACTGTTTGCAAGCATGAAGCCAAAGTCCTCTGAATGGCTGTTAAGCATCAAGAAATTGCTGACAACTTGAAATGTTCCTGTTATTGACTGTCCCCAAGGACTTATCGACAGGCACTTCGGGCAAGTTTGTGGCCCAGAAAAAAGATGTATACAATCCCTCTGCTCCAGGCTAGTTGAGACTCATATAAACAAGTTATCAAATGGTACAAGCACAAGTTTCTCCTCTACTCTGCTCTTCTGCTCTACTTCACTTTGATGAGAGCCCACCTGGAGTACTGCATCCACCTTCATGGTCCTCAGGACAAGAAAGACATAGACCTACTGAAGCAGTTAGAGAGGAGGGCCACAAAAATGATCAGAGGGATGGGACACCTTTCCTGTGAAGAATGGCTGAGAGAGTTGAGGCTGTTCAGACTGGAGAAGACTCCAGGAAGACTCTATTGAGGCCTTTCAGTATACAAAGAGGGCTTGTAAGAAAGATGGAAAGAGACTTTTTACCAAGGCAATGTTTTCAAACAGAAAAAGGGTAGGTTTAGACTGGACACAAGAAAGAAATTTTTTATGATGAAGGTGGCGAGACACTGTAACAGGTTGCCCTGAGAGGTTGTGGATGTCCCATCCCTTGCAGTGTTCAAGGTCAGGTTAGATGGGTCTTTGAGCAACCTCATCTAGTGGAAAATGTGTCTACCCATGGCAGGGGGGATGGACAAGGTGATCTCTGAAGGTCTTTCCAACCCAAACCATTCTGTGATTCTAAGTAGCACGTGGAGTTGGCAGAGACGGGTAGGGACTTCCAGAGAGTAACTCAAAGGATTTGAGCTAGATGTCTGCTCTTGGACAGTTTTCAAGTAGTCAGAGTTCAGTTGCTGTTGTGACATGGTAGAAAAAAAACCCTGTTTCAGTTTACATGCAGATGGTGGCAGAAAACACCCTCTGAGATGAAAAGGTTAGAGTGAAAATTTCAAGGCTAGAGAGAGTTGGAGTGCAACTCAGCCAGGGGGGCTGAACATCGGGACATTGGGAATCAGAACTGTGACCAGCTTTTTTCTTTTTCCTTTTATAATCAAATCACAATTATATACTGTGTGTCAAATATATCCCGGCCCCAAAATCACAATTAATCCCTCCCTCAGATTTTCTCTTAACATTCCAGATCACCAGTGAGCTTCAAATGAGCTGCTCATTTGGAATAAGTATCTCAGAGGAAGTTGTTATTTTCCTACATTTCACAGAACAAAAATTTTATGGTTTGAAGCACTGGACAAAACAGACTCAGGTAAGGTGAAAAGTGAGAAGAGTAACTGCTTCTTGCAAACAAGTTCATCACAAAATGAAGTCTGACTACTGGCATCTCTGAAGGACTGAATTGTGGTCTTTTATGCCACCAGAGAAGTTTTCCAAGCTCAAACTGCATCAAGCTGAATAATCTAGTCTTGGAAAGAGTGGACCCTAGAGGCAGAGGCAATATGTATGGTTGATCAGAGTTCCCAGAGGAGCCTGTAGCAAAGGGGCAAGGTATGCCAGTGATCCAGGCTGAATGATATGACAGAGGCCCTGCCAGAGCTGACAAAAATAATGAGTGCTGGGTCACCAGCCCTTTGTGGGTCTTGCCTATGTGCTTCAAATGCATTTATTTTAGTTATTGACCAAAGTGGACCCTCATAAAAGACACTATAAATCAAGCCTGACCTAGCAGATAATGTTCTTCAAAAAATACATAAGCTTTTTGATTCCTCTTGTATCTACTCAGCAAAATAAACACTGCCACTATAGATGCAATGACAGTATGCCTCATCAGGCTTCAGTAAGGGTGCTAGGACAGAGGTGGGGAATGAGAAGACAGGTGAGAAAGAGGCCAGAAACCTCTGACTTCAGGGTAGTCCTAGTTAGTGCACCTCCTGTCCCAAGCCCAAGGACGCTGGAGTCGACGACTTCACAACAGTCCTCAAAGCAGTCAGCCAGTAATCCCCTTGAGTCAATCATCTACCAGAGCCTGTCTTGCTCTGGTTAAGACTTCATCACACCTAAACTCTAAAAACACCTGCTGTAAAAAACTCCAACTTGTTCAATCAATTTGATTGTCCTAATAAACTTACATTCATATTTTTAATTCATTCTAGTCACAACAAGAATTTAAAATTCTTGGAAGTATTCCTCTCCCATATACAGTGATTTATGTGGGTTATGCACGATAGAGAAGTTTCTTACAATACTCCCCCCTTCATTTATCATGTCTTGAATAACTCATTGTGGCCTTTGCCCAGAAATAACAGAGCTATCCCCACGCTAATGCTGATAAAGCTTTTCTTTATATCATCCTGTATTATCTTCTCTATTTGACGTTATATACACAGGAAAGAAATATGGACAGATACATTAAAATGTACTAAATTAAGGAAATACAAGGAGACAGGAAATAGATTTTGTACAGCTTAAAATAATGGAAATAAAATGTGGTCATATCAATGCAAAGCCCAGAGCAGGAAACCAGTCCATGAAACTAAATTAAATATGCAAGGAATAAGGTCTACAAGAAGGTCCAAATACCATCCAAGGATTCAAGTTCAAAAGAGAGGCAAGGTGGCAGGGCAAGGTGCATAAAACTTACCACATGCATGGAGGGTAGGAACTGGTTGTCAACAGAGGGAATAAAGAGCATCTAACAATATCCCTGCAGAACAAATGGGCTATTGGTAGCAGCCTGCTGAAGCAGGGCAAAGGAATTTAGACGCTGCAAGAGATTAATACCTCTGATTAATCCCTCTGTGTCTGATCTGAAGGCTGCAGCATTTTGCAAGGACCACGATTATGATAAATTGATGTGTATTTTGCTTTTGTTCTCTCACCCTCAAGTTGGGATCCGAAAGGATGTAAAGACTAAAAATGGGAAAACATCAATCTGCTCGGCTTCCCTTTTCGGTAAGTCCACCCTGGAAGATTAACTGCAGACCAGGTTCAATACAGATATCAAAGGATTGTGCAGAAAGGACTAGGGGAAGTAACTGGGAAAGAAATAATCCAATACTTGGATTCAAACACTGGACCCAACTCACAAATCTAATACCCAAGCAAAAAAAGGAGCAAAGCAAGGGCAATAAGGAAAGCCAATGTCATATATTGCTTGAATATTCCAGACACAAGCCTAGTTATTTATGAGCATACGTTGTTTTGACTAGATGCCCAACTACTATGTAATAACGATGGTAACTTTAATGAGAACTTAGTGCACCATACCATAAATGTGAAACAAAGGCACAGTATTCTACATATATTTTTCTATTATTTTGTTAGGAATATTTATTTTAAAATTCAATCAGCCAAAGCAAACAGCTGCCCTTAATCTCTTCCAATACATGAGCAATCTTCTAATATTTACCAGATTGTGGGGTTGCCTTTAAAGAAAAGGAAAAAAAAAAAAAAATAAAAAAAAGAAGTCCTCTGGGTACAAGAAGTCACATGCAAAATGTTGTGTCACCTTTTGCTGCATCATCTCCTATGCTATATAGGTAAATTCCTCTCCATTGGAAATGTTTGCATCCCATTTGGAGGTCGAGAGACCAGCTTGATGTTTCTGTCAGCGATGGAACTCATCCCAGAACAAACAGGTGATTGTTTTCAGTCTGCAGCATTTCACAATGGCACTGTTCCCTACTAGTGTATATTTGCCAACAGCAAGAGATAGCATTTCAAAGTTTAAACATAAAGACAAAATTAAGATATTACCTGATCCTGTATATTTTTAGAACTACGTCAATAGTTAATTTATTTTTGGAGCCAACGACATTTGAGCAAGATGAACTTGGCCAATCAGTACAAAATGTATTCAGTAATTTTTCATGTGTATTGGCTTAGACGTCTAGCCTTCCTTTACCATTCTAGCACTGAAAGGAAATACATTATGCTGAAGCAGATAAACTTAATAGATTTTTGGGGATCTTATTAATGTTTACAAATATCTGAAGGGTGGGTGTCAAGTATTAGGGGCCAGTCTCTTTAGGTATCTGACATCTGGAGCCAATGTATCTAACAAAATTAGTGTTAAGTGTTCATTTGCTTTTAATACATTTAATTCTGTACTTAAAAAAAAAATAAATCACAAGTTTTTATTTCAGCCACAAGATGCTGGGGGTAGATAGAGGAACAGCTGGCCTCACCAGAGGTCAGGCTAGATCATCGTGTTCTGTTCTTGCCTTAAAGTCTAATATGTTATTCTGTAATAGAGTAGAAATGAATCTGAAGAACAAGCAGGGAAAGTTTCTTTCTGTATCTGCATTTGAAAAGAGAAATGTTAAAGCAGAAATATTTACTGTTGACTATTGCCAGTCCATTGTGAAACACACATTTTAGTCTTCCAAAGCCTCACTGCAAAAAGGTCCAAGATAGGATGGGAATTGGCATAACTCTCCTAATCTGTAAAGCAGATTATTTAACATTTAAAGATTTGATGTGTCCTCTGTAATTTTTCTATGTTATGTTCACATGCATGATTGTCCTTTTTGTAAAAGTAACGATTTATTTTTTAAAATATAAACTCTTTATGATGAAAAAAAATACAGTGCCTGAGCTGAACTTCCTGCCCCCACAATTCAAATGCGGAAAGTTGTTGAGGAGCAAACCCTTAACAATGGGATATGTGCTCAGATTCAGAAAACATGGTGGGAGAGGGTAGCAATGGAGATTGCATTTCATCAAATGAACTGCTCTCATCTAACAGAAGTATAACATTTTTCCCTGGCATCCATCATGCAATAATCACTACAGGTTTTCTCCATTATACATTCAGTTATCTAAAGAAATCTCAAGTGCAGTTAAATCCACCCTGAATTTGAGAAAGTCAAATGTGCTTTCTAGGTGATGCAGTTAGGAAGTTTGCAGTTCAGTGAGAACATCTCTGGCACTTGAGTAGCCTTTCATACGTAACATTCCTCTTCATGATTTGCAAACAATAGGCTAGGAGGCAGTGGAGTAGGAAAATGAACCTTTTCTGCTTCATTACATGTACCATGAAGTGCCAGTAAAGAATAGCCATGTGAGAGTTTTTAGAAAACAACAAGAGTGACTGAACACTGTGAAATTTAAGGCAAAATAGAAAAACTTCAGTTCACCATTGTGCTAGTCATAAAATACATTAAACTCCCTGGTTTGTATCAGCTGATTCTGCAACGCTAGCACAAAAAAAACAAAAACCAAGGGCAGCACAAACATCCCTTGATAGCAAAGGTCAGCAGATACTACTGGGAACAGATGAACAAGGAATAAGGTATGGAGATGCTACTGTCACTTTTGCAACTAATTTATACAAATCCACCATCACAAGCATATAAGAAGCACAGTTAAGGAGGAAGCATCACATTTCTAGATATTTTTTTTTATTCAATTCTTTACTATAAACTGCTGAAACCTGGACTACAAGATTATTTGCCCAAAGCACTACAAAAGAGCCTTAGACATCTTCTACTCCAAATGAAGCTATTGTACCTGGGGGGAGGGGGGGGGGGGAATAGAGAGAGAAAAAAACGAAAGAGAGATAACTTTTGGCATGATGTTCTTTTGAGAAGATAGCAAAATTCAACGCCTTGTCAGACTGTGGTAAGCATCTTGTAACAACTTGCCATATTTAGGGCTCATTTAGAAGACTGCTTAAGTAAGAAGTTAAGACAGTGAATGTCATGAAAAGCCTTCTGTAGACATTCAGCCTGGGAGTGGGGGAGTTATCTTTTTAAGCTGGTAACATGCTCTGTAGGCTATTAGTTTTCACAATTACTTTGGACTATGCAGGTGTCAGTAATAGACATAATATGTTTCCAACTATTATGAAGGGCAATGTGATTAAACAGAAAGTCAGCACAGATCCAGGAACCACTTTCTTGATTCCCTTATCGGCTATTTAGTAGGAGAGCAAAATTCCCCCTGGGTCGTAAGACAAATGGTTTCTTAATATCAACTGTAAATGTCTGGGTTTATTTAATACTCAGAAATGTGATGGGCCCCAGTAGATAAATTAATTACTGCAGGAATTTAGATGAACTACTACACAAGTGTCCTTCAGCACTGTCACTTTTCATCCTTTCTTTGCTGCCTGTCAAAGCTGCAAGTGCTTGGGGGAAGGCAGAGCGAAGTAAATCTAGATGCCTTCTGATCTGGAAGAATGTGGAACAGAGCTCAGATACCTGACAGCTCCTCTGTCTCACACTTACAAAGTCTCAGGAAATGCTAGCCTATAGCACCTAACAGAACACTCAGAACTCCACATATATATACATCTCTGTATATGAGATAGAAGGAGCGACATGCTTTTGAGATTACAAATACTTATACTACAGTCTTCGTATTTCATTTCCTCTACTGAAGTATTTACACTGATTAGAAATCAAGACCATTTACACTCAACCCCCCCAGCTGCTGTATTTGGAATGCCATCTCTAAAACACCAAAGTTAATAATATGAGCACAATTCTAGGGACACCATTTTTCACCTCTCACGCAGTTTAGCTTTAAAAGTTTTCATAAGTTGGGCTTTTTTTGGGTTGTTGGGTTTTTTTTTGTTTTGCTTTGTTTTGTTTTTTGTTTGTTTTGTAACAACTACTGTACTCTTTAAAACTGCTTATTTATTTATAAAATGTATTTGTGTACATGAAGTGCTGCCATTTGTTAGTTTTCTTGGTGATGCTTTGTTTTGAACTCATTCCTTATAAAATTATGAGATGCATACCATCCAGGCTAGAATTACCAATGCTGAGAGGTGGAATAGGACTTTAAGTTCAGTTACTTTCTGCAGAGCCCTGAAAACTGGTCATTTTAATATTAGATTAGACCTCATAGAAAGAGGTTACTCCAAATGCTTTGCTCCAACTGAAAAAAGGTAGAAAGTATAGCAAGACAGACAGGTCACATAAAGACTGCAGTTAAGAGAGGAGTATTTGTTTCACTTCCACTGTTTATGGAAGACTACAATACAGTAATGATTTCTAAAAAAAGGGGGGGAAATGCTCTGCCTTTTAGGCACCTGTTAAAGAGTTTTCACAAACCCATGCAAGGCAACATGACCACACAACACATATACACTGCTGTTATGGTCTAAAGGCTTTAAAAATAATAGTCCAACATAGTGTCATTACTCATGAGCTGCAAAACCACAAAGGAATGATGGTTTTTATCTTAAGTGAATGTCAATAACAGTCTTCCACAAAACTAGGTTGCCAAGTGTTTTCTGTAAACCATACTGTCTGGGGAATCAAATCTCAAGCCAGGTGAATATCCAACCTGCAGTGGGCACTAGCAAGACAAAGGTCCACACATAACATCTGCAGTCCCAAGGGTTGTTCCAAATTCTTGGCACGGTGCTCCTCTGACTGGGAATACTACAAAGCATGAGTGAGGGACAACTGGGCTGGCCTTGCAGGAGCCATCTCAGGTTAAGACACAACAGCATCAGCAATATTGTCTGTGTCCTGGCAATATCCTGGCCCCTCACTGATGTAATGAAGGTAAGAGGGCAGTTCATTGTGCTGCCTTTTCTGTCCACTCGCCTATAAAGCTATGCTTCTTTATTAATGAAATCTAGCTTTAATGTAGAGAGTGGACAGATGTAAATATAAATTTAACCTCTGCCATATTTACCTTTCAGTATCTACTTCATTAATATTTCTTCTGCTGCGCTTAATATAATAGTCATGTGAAATGCCATCTGTCAGCATACATCAGGTCTATGAACACCCTGTACAATTCCTTTGGCAATGGGGGGAGTGCTTGTTTTCTAGTATTATGAGGCTTTTTTTATAGTCATATTAATTCACAAGTTACCATGTTTTAAATATGCCATTATTCCAATACTGTATGTTGGCTGCTCTGCCCCTCAGCTACTGCAACTGTTTCACCCTTGTAAGAGAATAAAACTCCACATTTTGAAGAAGAAAATATTTCTGCTGACAAAGAGTTAAGAAAGATGTTTCAGTCAGCAAACAGAACATTTCAAAAAAAGAAGTCATCTGACAAAAGATGCATTTTACCTTTAACTGCAAGTCCTACAGTGTTCTCATTGAGCACTTATGCATACTTGGCCAAAGAACTCAGAAACAAGGGGAATTAGTAATTGTCCTCATGAACTGATGATGTGTCTGGTTTGAAAGGATGCTTTTTTAACTGTGTGAAGAATAGTATTCCCCTTTCCTTAAACTTGCCTTTCTAATGAATAGATTTTGTTTATCTGATTGTAGCAGAAGTGTATTAAATTTAAATATTCACAATATACAGGAGGCTTTCAAGCTTTTGATACATTCAAATCTTTACTCAAAAAGATATCCAGGAAAACTTCAAATAATTGAAAAAAAAAGACTACATATCAAATTATTCTTCCACAATCATAGTGATTATTACTGAATGTAGTTACTCCAAAATTCAGCAGCTCCTGTCCACATTTTGTGAAGAGGCAAGACTGGAAAAGACATTACAGAAGGGCTGTTAACATGCTGCAACTTCATGAAACTTGGAAGAACATTGTTTCCCGTGATGCTTTACAGTTCCAAACATGTTTTTGTTGTGATATTATGCTTCCTCGAGTCTTTTTTAACCCCAAATTACTACAGTTATTTCACAGCATAAATAGAAGGATGGGAAAAAAATGTCAAAAAAATGCAGGAGCACATTCTGTGCACCTCTCCCATGAAGCCTGGGGCTGTCTAGCTAGAATGGCCTTAGAGGACCTTATGCCAGAATAAAACATTTAAGCTGTTTAATTCAGTTTTATGTAACAGTAAGGTGGCTGGAAATCATTCAGTCACAACCAACTCCAAGAACAGCCTCCTGTCCTTCTTCCCATGAGGATGATAACAATGAATCAGACCCTAAAAAGCTGGTATCACATGAACCATCCCTCTTTAGGAGAGACAGGCAGCCTCAAGAGCAGACATCGAAGACACCGAGTTGAGAAAGAACAGATCTGAACCATGAGCTGGGAGTTTTTCTGTAGCACTATGCCAAATATGACATCATGCTTGAACTACAAACAAAAGCTAATAATAGTTTCTGATCTTAATTTACAAAACAGAATTTTTACACGTTTTTGGAGTCTTACCAGATTTGAAAGATCCATGGAGCTTAATCATTGCCCAGGAGAATGTCCATATGCCTCTCCAACTCCCACCAAAACTGATTAAGCAAGTAGCACTGCTTGAAACAATTGATCGCTCTGCATCTGGTGAAGCATTCCACAAATATTCAAGAGGTCATAACTATTGATTACCAATTGCCAAAGTCCATTTATCAATGGAGAAAAATTCCACTATTTTGCCTTTAAAAAAAGCCAGGTTCTGGCTTCTTCATTCCAATCCATTGGTTTCTATGGTAAAAAATAAATAAACCCTTACTGCGTTTTCAAAAAAATGCTATCAACACAGTAGACACTGGTAAACCTTGCATTCTAAAAGAAAAACTGAACAGGCCTGACAGTCCCACCAAGAACATCAGAACTCTCAGCAGAGGTTCATATAAGATGGTTCTCAAAGAGAAGGAAAAATATTGTTAAGAAAAAGTCAAGCAAGCAAGCACTGAAGCCATGAGATTAATTCTTCTCTTATCTAACATCACTTCTTCTGGTGTCAATACACTTCTTCCAGCTAACACTTACAGCAAGAGCCATCGGGTGGAACAAACTACTTGAATTATTTTACTTCCATGGAGCAAGACCATGCACATCAATAGTTATCACAACTCAACCAACCTTTAGGGCTCATACTTTTAAGTTGCAGAAAGTATTTAGCTAAGTCAAATCTGAGGACTACAGTTAATGTCATGCAGCAGATGGTTGGCATTTCAGATATCTGAAAATATCTGCCAGCACTCCCATAGTTATGTAATGCAACTTTTCTGATTTCAAGACTGGCTTCCTGTTTCAGGCTAAATGTTGATATTTAAAATACAAACAGTTTAATGGCTTGTAACTCAGGACAGCCTTACTTAGCATGAACCACCTTTCTGGTGATATTATCCCCATGATTCTGGCCCAGAGCTGTTTCATCCTACAGGACAGCCAACTAGTGCAGTGAACTGAAAAGGTCACCTTGGATCAACCAATTTCTCTTCATTTTGGACAGAAGGCCTTTCTAATTTCCCCCTAAATGCAAAAATAGTCATGTTTTTGAATATCCGAAGGTCAGTCTACCTTTTATCCTTTCCTTCAGTTTTAGTCACACGGAGTGAGTGTAGGGGCTTGCACTTTAATTTGAACCAAGTATTGAATACTTCAAGTTCTAAAAACAGATCCTAAACTCAACACTTCTAACAAACTTAACTCCTTTTCTTTAAGATTTCCCTCTTCAGTATTTTGATTCCATAAAAGACCACTTCCAGTGCAGAGAAGTAAAACAAACTCAGTAAGAAACCAGACTCTGGCAGGGTCTTAGGCGATGTTACCCTTAATCTATTAGATTAGTAAAAGATCAAAGTGCTGAGGCACTCAGTTCTTCTTTCCATATGTTTATAGATCTGCAGTAGCTTTGCAAAGAATATAACAAGTACAATCAATAAAGGGGAATAAAGTCTATGATTGTTATTTCTCACTAAATAAAACATTTTTGTCACATGCATTACAAGTAACAAAATCTGATGAAAGCATCTTAATGCCTACTTAAAGCACTGGTATGTAGAAATGTTCATCAAGCCATCACCCAGAAGCCAGACCCCTATAATTCATCGCTTACTTCTAACTACAATGCAGAGCAGGTTGCAATAGAGCTCATTAGCCTCACAAGCTACGTAAAATGCTGAAGTGGGAATGAATAATTTGCTTTAAGAGTACATTTAGCAGTATGTTTTTGTGATTTTAACTTTTAGTGACTTCATTCCATTCCCGTAAATCTGCGTTTTGAGTAAACATACTTTTATCATTAAATCTTCTCAGTGATAAAGTTGACTCAGAGTAATATGACACAGACCTCCTTCTTTCCAGGGTAGCAAGTCATCTTTCCAGGGAGAACCCGTCGCTCTCTTTGTTTCCCACCGAAGAGCTCAAAGCCTTCTTGAAAGCCTCCCAGCAATCTGCCACAGGGGTGCAAACTTTTGACTATAGCTTTTCAAAAGCTATCTGCCTACACAGCCCAGACTCTCTGAGCAGTACGAAGACAGTGAGAAAAGACCCCAGTACTCAAGGATCAAAAGAAATCATATTTACACTCAGCTTTCCAGGAAAAAAAACATAAATAATGTTTTAACAAATGAAATTCAGGAGGCTCCTTATGGAAACAAGTACACTGTACACCTAAACTCTAGGTACCACCTCAGCCATGAACAAGTGGTTTGGTGCCTGTCCCACCAGTTTAGAGAGAAGTCAGGGTGGAATTATCTCGGTCGATACACGCAGCCCAAGCACAGTCTTTTCATTATGATGGCTGGTTAAGGACTGATGACCCCACAGGCACAAGGGAGGTCCATTCACCACTCCGCAAGCTGGCACAGGAGGGGATCATCCCCATGGGCAGCCTAATCTCCCTGCACATGTGTGTACAGGGCTCTGAGTGCAGCATCTGGAGCTGGACTGTGGGCAGAGAGGTCTGTGTGGTTGGGGTACCAGTAACTGCAGTGGGGCTGTGCCCTTGGGCCTTGCATGCCCAGGTGCCACCAACTGGGAAGACTGGGAACCGGGGGCAGCTCCATGTGAGATTAAGAACATGTATGTGCATAAATATGCTACATGTATATAGAGATCTATATTTTACTTTCATCTTAAGTATCTGGAGAAGGGAAGCAGGATCAGGCCATGTAGACCACCAGATTTGTGTGACTGCTGCATGTCCTGTTCTGTGTTGATGCATGTGTATGTAAAACCATGTGTATACATACACACACATACATATATATGTAGTGTGTATGTGTGCCTACTGGGGGGGATACATGCTGGACAGGGATCCGCAGCAGCCTCACCTCTATTTGGCTGTGAGATTCTGTACCCCCTCATCCTTTGTATTCTCTTGAAATTCTACCATACCTTCAGAATGTACTTTAAAAATCATTAAATGTGTTTTGCAGTTCTGCATGATATCCACAGATCCAGTTGAGGAATCCTAATGACTACAGGAGGCTTTAAGTACCTTTACAAAACAATTTGCAGCATGAAAAGGCACTGGCTTACTTCATACTGGTAAAATGCTTACAGTCTCCACTTTTAGCATCTCCGAAAGTAATGAAAGAATCATCCTTCTTTCAATGCCAGATTCTTGTAAAAACCAGTTTCACCACCTTGACAGTGTGTATCTGAATGTTGTTAAACAGTAACACAGATAAAACAAGGAATTGGACTAATTCCAGTTAAAAAAAAAAAAAAAAGCCAAATCAAAACACCTATACATTGGTAACTAGGAAAAGTTCAGGAATCCATCCTTATCAAGAAAATACTACAAATACACATCTGGGAGAATGTTTCCTGCTCTCCGAGAAACCATTTAGCTGTGGAATATAATGAGGACATATTACAGAGGGAAGAAAACACAGGGACAATTTATTCATTGGCTCAAAGAGACTGGAAAAGCCTAGAAAAGATCAAAATGAGGAACCAGTCTCTAGTCCCTGGATGCACGAGAGTGAAGGGCATTTAGAAATCAGAGGTTGACTGTTAAGTACTAGGTACTGCTTTTCATTGCAGCATAAAAATAGAAAGCCTCAAAATAGAGAAAAGAAATTCTCCTCTGTTAGGTTCAGCTTGAAAAAATAGTAAGACTTGGTTCTCAGTTTTTACCATGGATGAGATAAGCTATAGCATGGGAGCTAAGAGTCAGCTGGGAACACAGAGAGTTTTGAGACTGTGCTAATTTCTTGTGGGAATGGAGGTTCTCTGGTGCAGGTCCAGGTCCCAAGAAGTGGATTGACACAAAGTTCACTGAAATCTCTCTCCGACTACAGTCAGCTTTACATCAGGTCCAGAGAACCATCTCCCTTATGTGGAAAGGCTGAGGGAGCTGAGTGTCTTTAGCTTTGAGGAGACTGAGGGGTGACCTCATTAATGCCTATAAATATGTAAAAGGACAAGTGTCGGGAGGATGCAGCCAGGCTCTTGTCAGTGACATCCAGTGATAGGGCAAGGGGTAATGGGTACAAGCTGGAGCA
>JANIJG010025880.1:61727-72343 GCA_024611175.1 Megaceryle torquata
AGAGCCTGGCTGCATCCTCCCGACACTTGTCCTTTTACATATTTATAGGCATTAATGAGGTCACCCCTCAGTCTCCTTTTCTCCAGGCTAAAAATACCCAGCCCCCTCAGCCTCTCCTCATAAGGGAGATGCTCCACTCCCTTAATCATCTTAGTGGCTCTGTGCTGCACTCTCTCCAGTAGCTCCCTGTCTTTCTTGAACTGGGGTGCCCAGAACTGGATACAGGACTCCAGTTGAGGCCTCACCAGCACAGAGTAGAGGGGGAGGAGAACCTCCCTCAACCTGCTGGCCATGCTCTTCTTAATGCATCCCAAAATGCCATTGGCCTTCTTGGCTGCGAGGGCGCATTGTCAGCTCACGGTCATCCTCTTGTCCACCATGACTCCTAGATCTTTTTCCCCAGAGCTACTCTCCAACAGATCAGCCCCCAGCCTGTACTGATACACATAGGGCTGTTCTTCCCCAGATGCAGTGCTTTACACCTGCCCTTGTTGAACTTCATTAAATTTCTCCCTGCCCAGCCTTCCAGCCTGTCCAGGTCATGCTGGATGGCAGCACAGCCTTCTGGTGTGCCAGCCGCTCTTCCCAGTTTTGTATCATCAACAAATGTGCTGAGGGTACACTCTATCCTTTTGTCCAGGCCATTGATGAACAGCATGGGACCCAGGACTGACCCCTGGGGAACTCCTCTACCCACAGGCTTCCAACTAGACTCTGCTCCACGGACCAGAACTCTCTGGGCTCTGTCCCTCAGACAGTTTCCAATCCATCTCACCACACAACCATCTAAGCTGCACTTCTTAAGCTTGGCTGCAAGGATATCATAGGAGACATATAGAAAGCTTTGCTGAAGTTGAGATATACCATATCCACTGTCCTCCCCCCATCTATCCATCTAGTTGTGCCATCATAAAAGGCTACTGGATTAGTCAAGCATGACTTCCCCTTGTCAAATCCATGTTGACTGCTCATGATAAGCCTCCTTTCCTCAACATGCTTTGAGATGGTGGCAAGAACAAGCTGTTCCATTACCTTTCCAGGAATAGAGGTGAGGCTGACCGGTCTATAGTTACCAGGTGCTCCTTCTTGCCCTTTTTGAAGATTGGGATAACATTGGCCTTCCTCCAGTCCTCAGATTATGGAGAGTGGCCTAACAATGACCTCTGCCCTCTCCCTCAGCACTCATGAATGCATCCCATCAGGGCCCATAGACTTGAGAATGTTCAGTTTGCTTACCTGCTCTCTAACCCTATCCTCCTCAACTCATACAAAATCTTCCTTCCTCCAGACTTCCTCTGTGGTCTTATAGGACTGGAACTCCTGGGAGCTGGCCTTAGCAGTAAAGACTGAGGCAAAGTGGCATTCAGTAACTCTGCCTTCTCTCTATCCTCGGTCACCAGGGCACCCACTTCATTCAGCAGAGGGCCTACATTTCCCTCTAGACTTCCTTTACCTCCAACATACTTGAAAAAGCTTTTCTTGTTGTCCTTGACCTTGCTTGACAGGTTTAGTTCTAAGGAGGCCTTAGCTTTCCTTATTGCATCCCCACATCCTCTGACAACCTCTTTGCACTGTTCCCAAGTGGTCAGCCCCTCCTTCCATGTTCTATATACTTCCTTCACACTCACACAACTGATCCCAAGGAAGCAGCACAGCATGATTTTTTATCCCACCCATCCCTGACACTTCCTTTCTTACTTCATGGTTGACTCACGTATGAGCAGAGAACTAATTCCCTTGCTCCAAGATCACATCTTAAGCCTAAGGTGCTCCTAGACATCTGCTGACAGAGAAACTCGTGGTCATTACACATTTTGTAATAAAAGTAAGACAGGTAGTAGAAGTTAGGACACGAGGATAAGAAAAACATAAAAGCTACACAATTTATTTGCATCTTTTGCATTCCATCTTTATAACAGAAGGAAGTTAACAAAGTAACACCCATACTTACTCTTTCCTCAAATAGGCGTTTGATAGCTAAAGATGAGAAAGAGAAGAAATAATGAGGGCCAGGTATGGTGTGCATCCAAGGGTTCTGAACAACGTAGGTATACATGACTGACAAGATGAAGAACTACGGGTTTTAGTTATTTTATTTCTAAATGGGTCTATTTAGACAAGCAGACAAGTGGTTATAACTCTGCCACAGACAGTCTATGACATCACTAACACCCAGAAAATTTCCTCAAAAGAATAAAGAACAAACTTCTAGAATGTGAAAATCCAATTGACTATCATCTTAAGTCTTCTCATTGTATTAGCAGATTCAAAATTCAAACAGTGCACACCTGTTGATGAAGTTTACAAGAAAATTAGACCCCTCAACTGGCGAATGAACTGTTGAAGACCAGTAGGATGCATCAAAGTGATAAACCAGCAAAGTGGATTTCTCAATCACCAATTGTTTTGCTGGTAATAAAGAGTGTTTTCTTCAGTTTGGCCCAGTTTAAGAACTAGTTCATTTAAAGGCTGAGGAACCGACTGGAACAAATGATGGGTTTCCCCTCCAAATTTGGCAGAAAAGGCTGATACAGCTCTAAAATCTGAAAGAAACGGAAACCATGAATGGTCCATTCAGACATCTGTGTAGTCCTACCTACAGATACTGTCCAGGATTTCTAAGGAGTTAATAATTCCCTTAACTGTAGAGGCAAAGCATGGTTTGCTTTTTCAAACGTCCAGCATACCTACTGTATGCTGAACATGCACTAGTGCATTTTGCAGTCTAATTTTACATGAAAGCAATTCCATGCACATGCTCCAAGGCTGCTCCAGGATGTGAACCCAAGCACAATGAGTGCAGATCATCAACAGAGTTGCTTCAATATGCACACTCCTGATCCAAATTAAAATGATATTTTTAAGTTACATATAATGTTGTTTAACTGTTTGATAAATCCTTTAGTTTCAACAGCAAAATGTGGTTTTACACACTTGTCAGTGCTTCTTATATATGTAAATCAGTATTACTTTCACAATTTTATAACACTGGTTTTCTGCCTCATGAACTGAGCTCCAAGAAGACGTCATCACGAGTAAAATATGACCACACGCTACATACATTATTCACCATTTATAACGAAGGGAATGTACGCAGTCTGTCAGCCTGAATAGCAAAAGAACTACCAAATTAAGGAAAAGATTACATTGTCATTGACACTCAACACATGAAACAGTTATTAATCAATACAAATCAATCTTGCAAGAAAAATAACTATGAAACACAATCCCAAAAGTTTTAAATCAAATCCTTTGCTTACTAATTAAGTACACATTTAAAATTGGTGATTAAAATCACTTCAGCTAACCAGCCTGAACTGCAAACCCAAACATAATTTGAAGGATTACTACTAATAATATAATTGAAGACTGAAACAAGAAGCAGACAAGGGGCTATAACTCAGGTATAGACAGCATAGGACATCCTTATGGAAAAATTTCCCCAAAAGATTAAATAACAAACTTTGAGAAAGCCAAAAGCATCTGAAGACAAAATACAACTGAATATGTTTGGGTTTTGGGTTTTTTTTTTTTAGTTTACTGTAATTTACTCTTAATGAAATTATGGATGTGATTCACATCTTTGTCCATACCTTCCAGATAAATTTCACAGGTTTGGCAATATTTCTAGTGACCTCTTTTCTTCTCTTTCCCTGGTTAAAGGGAATTTTGCTTGTCTAAATACTCACAGCACATGTCTGCAGCTACATTTATTTTAGCAACGTGGCAAGGCAAAGTTTGGATGTTTACCTGCTCACAACAGACAAGAAAGGTTTGCAAGAGCCCAAATTCAACAGAGCTCTGAAAGCCAAGGGTGGACCTCAGGGAAACTGAGGGCCGGGAACAGAAAAGGCACCTCACCTACCTCTATTATTAACCATAGATCACAGAGCACATCCCAACAGTCTGAACCAGAGTAGAACCAAGGTATCAGAAACACTGAACAGACACTGAAATTTTTTCAGATTAAAACTAAGAGAGTCCTGGCCATCTGAAGGCCCATATTTATACAGATTGTGCTGAAGTGGGAGGAATTCTAATAATTTCATTTGTAGCTCACCATTAATAAAGCCAAGCAAATCAACAACAACAAAAAGCAGCTGCAACAACTTCACATTACCACACATATGTGTCCCTGCCCATGGCAGAGGGATTGGAACTGTATGATCTTTAAGGTCCATTCCAACTCAAACCATTCTATGACATAAGATTATATATAGAAATGTAACAAAGCAACTGATATTTTTTGAGCATTGCCAGAATGGCATTGACCTGAATGGGCCAGCTTAAATAAAAAATAAGGCATCCTTCTCTTTTCAGCCTTAGTGTTTTGGCAGTTGATAAGCGCAATCCCATATGAGAGGCCACCTATCAGGAACACAAAACTTGCAAATATTAGTATTCAAATCTGGAAACTTTGATTACAAAGTTGCTTGTATAACTTTGACTCTAAACTCAAGTATGAAGCATTCATTAATTACACAGTCACACAGAATTTCTATAGCATGATGCAACCCGCCTGGATGCATTCCTGTGTGGCCTGCCCTGGGTGATCCTTCTTTGGCAGGGGGGTTGGACTAGTTGATCTCTAGAGGTCCCTTCCAACCCCTACCATTCTGTTATTCTATGCTCTACATAACTCCTGTAACTCCTAACATATTAATGTTGTTGTTGGAACAAACAATAGATACACAATTCACAGGCAAAACTGAAAAGCACCTGCCAAAGTCACATAATAAAATGAGTTAGACAGTGCTTTCTTCCTAGTACACAGAAGAGCCCTAAGGATTTAAAAGGGACAGCTAATTTAAATCTTCAGGACAGATTCAGGACCATCTCTGCACCCTTGGGTTCAGCTCGTTCTTGTTCCTTCCCAGGGGTAGCACTTGGGTTTCCACCCAACCTGCTCCTCCCACTCCTTGCTTCTTCACTTCTATATGAAGGGAAAAGAATTCATGCACAAGGGAAGCAAGATTCAACCTATTCACATGGCTTCTTCACCTTAGCAGATGGGGACTGGCTCCCTAGCACATTCCTGTCCAAAAGTGGCACTTATGTAAAGACATACCATGTGTATATCTTAGTTTGCTGGCCAGTACTTGGTGAGCCAAAGCTCCTCCTCCTATGGTAGAATGGATAGGAAGATCTGAAGCTAATTTACTGAACACGAGCTTAAAGAAGACTTTGGAAGAAAGTATTATGTTCTAGAGCTTCTTAGATGAGAGGCCAATAACGAATCTTTATTTTTGTCCAGTTTTCACACATACCATTTGGCCTACCAAAGCCAAATGAGGGAAACATTTTGTCCTTTATTTGAACATAGACAAATTATTCATGCACAAAACTATGCAGGAACATACACATGAGCAAGAAATATATTTGTAATGTTATATGAGTGTTATTCTTTTCAATCATGTCTTTTTAGCTGCATTTTTTTTCCTGATCTCAGCATTTAATGAAATTATATTTATACAGAAACATCAAAATGAGTGATGTCCTTCAATTCAAGGGCTACTTAAAAACATATGTCCACATAAATCTCATTATAAAGCAGCAATATAAATGCCCGGCACTTAAGAGATATAAACTGCTCATTAATTTGTGCTGTCCTACAGATCCTCAGTTCACTGATTTACTCTGTCAATCTTAGGTGGTTTTTATCCTTCTCCCAGGAGCAGAGGAGGACAGAATATAATATTGTTTGTATATGTAAAGACAAAACAATCTATAGAATGTTACTTCTAACATGAAGGATGCATCAAATGTTCACTTCCAAGGTGTGATAAGGCATTTAAGCAAAGAAATGTCATACCCCATACAAAAATGTTGTCACAAATGTTTGTCACAAAAATATTTTGTCACAAATACACACATAAATGTATTCATGTGTTATTCACCAGCTGCAAACAGATGTGATGATAATTATACACATTTGGCATTTCTTTCCCATTCAGTATATTAGATTAAGTCATAGGAGTGACACGCTTTCAAAATGAATGTTGTGTACTCCTCTCACAATATAAACAAGTCTCTCTAGGAAGATCTGTGTAAGCCACAAAGTACCACGTCATCTACAGAACAAAGAAAAGTGAAGTGAAAGAAGTCTTAAAATTAAATAAACCTGTGGATGTAGAAGTCTGGGAAGAGACAAATCACTTCTTACACAAAACATTATCAAGAGACTCGTGCAGGGACATACTGGAGTCAGATGTGGCACTGCCTATGGAAGTAAAACATAGCCATGATTGATGGGACAGCTTAAACAAATATGCACTCCAAACCAAAACTTCCAATACGTTTTTTAAAGACATACGGTAAATATGAAACAGTGTCAAGTAAAAACAAATCAGGTCCTTATCTCACTGCCACAGTTGACGTTGTATTACAGCTTCCCAGCAGGTGTTCCTGTCAGATTAGGCATGGCAAAATCTAATAAATACAGACCTCCCTACTACGGGAATGCAAATTAACTGAAAAAACAAACCCCAATCACAGACACAAATAAATAACTGTCAAGCAGAGACGGCAACAGGGCCCTGACTGACAACATTACACTACAGCTTTTTTGATTGAATATTAGCTTTCATTTTATTAAAATAAACACGTGTATTAAAAACAGACCGTGTGTTGTTATTCCCTGACTAAAAAAAAAATTATATTGTTTCAGTCCCAAAATAGGAACCAGGACACCCTGTATTTTTCCAGTATAAGAGACCGTATTTCCTTCATGAGCATTACATGACCAACCCTAATTTTAAAGCTGACTTATTTGTGACCTTTTCCTGTTAGGAAGAGCATGGTGTTTACACATCTGTTGAAACACCATACCATTTGCAAAGGAATATTTAATTGATTCCATAAGATGTTAAGACGTGTTTTAAGTAAGACAACTA
Organism: Megaceryle torquata; assembly: GCA_024611175.1. Classification (NCBI taxonomy): domain Eukaryota; kingdom Metazoa; phylum Chordata; class Aves; order Coraciiformes; family Cerylidae; genus Megaceryle; species Megaceryle torquata. The sequence continues at coordinate 68,621 of JANIJG010025880.1, forward strand.
CTGATAAAGAAACCATGCCAATTAAAATCAGCATGCTGCTTGATAAAGTTTCATGTTCATTAGCCATATCAATGTCTCTAGCTTTTTTAAAAAAAAAAATAATAAAAAATAGCAGAACTTGCTGTAAGTGTCTCAAGTCTTCTGGCTAGAAATATTTCTCCTACAGACTAGTGCCTTGCATTTTATTTTTTCAAAACAAAGCATGGCACTTTGAAGTCTAGCGCATTTTAACAAGACAAAGGCACCATAAATATTAATTAATTCTGCATGCAAGCAGTTCTCTCCTACTACATCTATGAGCAGATTTGAAGTTTGGGATCGGAAATCAACTGAAATCTGTTATGCATGCCTTTAAGGAGAGCTGATTTAATTCTTTTAAAATTGAAATATTCTTCAAGTAGTTTAGAGAGATTAATCAATTAAGATGAAATACATGTTCTAGTTAATTCTAAGATTCACCTTGGTAACTGCCATTTAAGGCAAAAAGATTTTAAAAGAAAATATTTAAAATCTTACACATTAAATATTCACTGAAGAGCACAGCTTACTGAAGAGTATTGGGTAAGCTTACTCACGCCTGCCTCCAATGGAGGGACTTTAAAGCCAGGTCCCACAGATACGACCTCACATGTAGTAAATGCGGGACCTTCAGAGAGCCCGTGGGTCATAGGGCATCATGCAGGGCATGGGGGGGATGTACTCAAGAACCGTGAGACATGTTCAGCCATCTCACCAGTGCCACCAGTGCTGCAGAGCAACCCTGTGGTGGCTAAACCTGGGTGTGCAGAACCACCCCATGAGCTGCAGCTGCTGCACAGGGAAGATTTCCGTTTGCCTCCAACACAACAAATTTAGAGCTGTCAGGGCAAGCTTCACTGCATCTGCCAGTGGGTCCTTTGTGCTGTCCTTTTATGAGATGGTTGCTCAGATAAAGGTAAATCATTAGGTTCCTCTTGGTAATTGCTAACTACCAGGGCAAGAACTTCTGTGAAAGACATCAATGCCCTAACAAGGCTGAAACATTGAACCCTGGATTAGAAATTGCCTGTTCCACTCTCAACTTCTCATATAAAGATCTAATTGAGGAACAGAAATTCCTGTCTTCCAGGACAAGAGATAATTAATTCATCTTCTCAAGTGACAATGTTATCAATAATTCAAGTCACATTCCTGAACTTGGATTTCCAATTAAGACATTTGCTTCTTAAATGGAGAATGGGTCTTCAGCTTCTGGTGGTTTTGTCTCGCCTTTTCCTCTTTTTTTCCCAGTACTAAAAGGTGGCCACTGCAAAACCAATTTTTATGGAAGTTTCCCTCCCATTAAAGAAAGTTCTCACAGAAGTAATCCCTGATTTGCAGAGGATGATACAGTTCTGGAGGGCAGCAGGATCAGGGATTATACCATGCAACCTTGGCTAGAATACACAACTTCCTTGTGAGATGTTATTCAAGGTGGAAGCTTGATTGTCTGTCTCCAAAAAAGATATTGGATGGAGACCATGAAGACACACATCCAAATGAAAGGTAGGCTCATGCTTTGAGGTGCACCTCTCCTTGTCAGGGGTCTAAGGTGCTGAAGAATACGAAACCTGTGCCTTGGTCTGTGCCCCCCAGGCTGCTGCGGTCCAGTACTGGGTATGGGCAGGAACACTGCTCCAGGCAATGAAGTGCTCCAGATTACTGCATACAGTTGAGGGTTGGTTTGCCCTTCTCATAGAGAAATAATAAAGAAGGCATTTAGAGAAGAGGCTTAAAATTACTGCTGCTGGCACAGTAACAGTTCAGAAATAGTTAAGTGGTTGTAATAAACAGGTAAGAAATTCATAACTCATGGTTAGCAACACTGGAGGAGGCTCAGCATAACTGTTCTGTATAAACAACCAGCAGCCACTTTCTCTTACCTCATCTGCACCTTTAATAAAGTACAGGCTTGAAAAATCTCCCTGTTTTCAGATAGAATTAGAGAGCTAAGTTTCAAGGCAAACATATGTAAACATCTGTTAGGTAAGTGTTAATAATTCACAGCAAGATGCCAGCTCTCCATTAAGACATTTAATGTGCACAGAAAACATTGCAAAAGGTACTTGGAATAAATTGAGTAACTTTCAAACAAAAGGAATTACTTAGCTTACTGTTCATCAAGACTTTATTTTTGCTGATGTAAAAAAAAAAGGGGGGGGGGGGGGGGTTCTGCCTAGAGATTAAATCTGTGTACTTCAAACCATACACATAACCTCTTTCCTTTCACATAACCTCTGCCTTTCATAGGATCAGAAAATGGTTTGGGCTGGAAGGCACCTTAAAGATCATCTAGTTCCAACCCCCCTGCCATGGGGAGGACATCTTTGCCAGCTGAATGGGCAGCATCCCCCTCTTGTCCAGCCACCAGGATTCAGTAACCCACCACAAGGGGTTACAAGGGTGGTGCCTTCACAGTTACCACAGCTGTCTGGTAACTGGTTCATAAGGTGCACCATCCCCATAGGCTCAACAGACGGATGGAGTAACACCACCACTGCTCATTGGGATCAAGAAAGAAGATTGTAAGACAACTCTTGGGAAGTCAGAGAGCCAGCCAGGTACCAGTTGGGACAGAAAACAAGTCGGGTGGTGAGGTATCACTACAGGGGCAATAGGTGAGCTTAATTTTATGTTTCACCCCAGGGTAACCTCACACGTAAAGGGTATCAAGCTCTTTTCACAGTGCAAGCATGATCCGATAACCTAGTAAGGTACAGCATGTGATAATGAAGCAAACTTAGATACTACAGAGATAAAAGCAGTAATTCAGTTAATTTACTTTTCATTTATTATTACTGTGGTTTCCCAGTACCTGGCACCCTCAAGAGATTATTAGGTTTCATTAGATTTTGTAGTTTAGTCTCTGTGGGGCCATGGCTGCATTACTTTGGTACCTCAGCAGAATCAGAGCAGCAGCCCCTACACCACACTGGCTTCCCATTTCAGACCAGAGATTTTTACACCATGCTGCACTGTTCATCTAGACATACTCTCCAAGACTTGGGGAAAATCTGATGCCTGTGGAACAGGAGGCAGGAAGACAACAAAGGTCAGCATATGCAGTATTCCTCCTATCACCTACCTCCATCCAGAAGCTAAAAGAAGGTATTTATACAGCAACTGTCAACACACAAACTTTTCAACAGAATACCCACCTAGAAATACTACGCAGACTTTTATCTTCTCAATGGGTCCGGCATTCTCTTTCCTTGCCTTTCCAACACAATGCTGTTCTACTCATATACATCCCGAATGCTCTGCAAACATTATTTGGCTTTAATGATGTCACCATTTCTTATGTAGCCATCCATCTCATCTCAGCGTGTTGTTATATCAAACATTAGATATATCTTCCCCTAACTAGCCCCATCCTCTCCCTGACCCTCAGCTACTACCTATATTCATTCCAACCTGTCAGGTCTCAGTCACACAGTTTTGTGTACTGGGAACTCCACTCCTTCTCCACTCATTCTTGAAGAAATCACTCCTTTATGTCTGTTTCACTGACCTATTATTTCCATGGCTTAAGACCCTCTAAAACTTACCAAGGGCAAAACATTTGTTTGCTGAGGCCACTAAGTATCACAAAACAATCTCTGTACTATTCCTGGTGCAATTGTGTCTCTGTTGTCTCTCCTGCAAAATTTAGGGGGGGGGGGGGGGGGGGGGGGGGGGGGAAGTCTTAGCAGAAAGAGCACACTG
>JANIJG010025880.1:72443-92241 GCA_024611175.1 Megaceryle torquata
GGTGGTGGTGGGGTGGCGTGTTGTGTGGGGGAGGGGGGGGGCGGGGGTGGGCGGGGGGGGGGGGGGGGGTGAAGTCTCTTATGTTTTTACAACATCTTGCACAGAGATGTCCTAACCCATAAAGAGGGTATCAGGACATTATGGTAATGTAAAAGTCACCTCTGCACAGCAAGATCCTCTGGATTCTGTGTGGATTTCCATGTTGTCAGATGCCCACTTCTGTCCCTCAACCCCCTACAGTCTTGGAAGAAACAGCAGATACTCTTATCACTCATCTTTACTGTCTCATCCCTAATTTGGGCATAATCCCAGTTTAAACCAGTTATCTAACAGCTAAATATAATTTCTGTAGGCTGTGTAGTTTCCAGAAATAACTAATACTGCATCCTCTTCCCCCATCAGGGAAACACCCAGAAGCATTTGCCAAATCCCACCTCACCCCACTGCCCTACTCAGTAGGGCCATGTGGCACAGAGACCTAGCCCTCACAGCAGACGCTTCCCATGCTCCTGTATGGATTAGCAATCAAAACCACAGGTTCATCTGCAGCTCTGATTTTTCAAGCCTTGTCCCTTACTGGTGCTTCAATAAACCACTCCCAGGCAGCTCCTAAGGACCAGGTGATCACCTGCCCACTGCTTCTGTCACACTCTTTGGGAGGAAGGCAAAAAATACTCTAAGCAGCTTCTAAAATGTGCATACTGTAAATAAAACATATATTCTTACAGAGTGGACATAGTCCCAATCTGTAGCACCAGGGGAAGAAGTAGGAAAGAGTGAAGGCTTTCTTAGTTCCTGCAGTAAAATCTGCAGCTGATCCTTTTTCAACCTGGGTAAATTAATTTCTCCCTCAATGGTCCTGAGCACTGCCTCAACTCTTTTAGTTCAAATATTTCCTAAAAAGCGAGGAGGAACAAAAGCAAAACACGAAACAGAGTATTCCCAGATTTATCCTAACACAAAGCATGGAAAGAAAAAAGAATTCTTCCTTTCTTCCAAATTCAGTATGTTAGCTCCTCTTTTACACATTGATGTTGTGCCAGTTAAGCATAAATCACAAACTCCTCACTCTAAAGTAAAGGCAATTCTCTCCGGAGGCAAGTGACCTCCAGCGATTTGATCTCACAACTACTCATGTGCCTCCTTGTTCTGGAAGCTGCTCAATAAATGGCATCTGGAGGAGTCCAGTAGAGTCATCTAATACCATCCAAATCAAGCATGGCAGTCCCTGTGTGGTGGCACATGCAACTGTGGAGTTGCTGTGCTGGAACGAAAAGCAATATCCCACTGACTCAACACTGAGCATTCAAACATGTCTGAGGAGACTCAGCTCTACCCACTACAAACTTTACCCACCCTGCTTTGTAGTGTCCCATCTCCAGGAAACCACATCTCATAGCTGGGAGACATTTCCTAACAGAACAGAGAGAGATGGACAATAAAACCTTTACAACAGAGAGGTGTATATTACCAAGAAATGGTACATTTTACATTATTTTTCTTTTCCTTGGCATTGTACATTGATATTTTGTATAAGCAACACACAGCTTTTTAGTAACTTGGACTCCACAACAAATCTAAGTACATCTCAAATGGTTAAGCTAACAGCTTTCCACATGGCAATGCTTCCTGGAAGAGAAAGATCCAGACACAAAGAATATTTTCCATCCACAACAAAACCAAACCAAACCAAACCAAAAACAACAACAACAACAGCAACCAAACAAAAAAAACCAACAAAAACAGAGCAAACATTATTTTCAAGTTTAGAAAGAAATAAACAATGTATGTATCAAATACATCTATTCTACAGGCAAAACTTCTTGTCACAAAAATTAAATAATTCCCCTTCAGCTTGTAATACCAACCATCCCAAAGCTCCTCTAGTTTCCTTTTCCCTTATTGTGCTTCTGAACCCTTCCCATTCCTCCCATCAACTACTTTCAGTCCACTTCTCCTGAGCAACTACCCCTCACAGAATGTGTGATAATTAGGGATGCAGTTCACAATTTCCCTCCTCAGGAGTTCAATTCCAAGCTTCATTAAGGCTTGCAAAGCAAATTAGAGCATTTCACCACTGCACAGAATAATATTTGCTATGAAGACAAGCCCCAACAACTCAACCAGTTATCCCATTATGGTACTTAGAGCATATCAACACAACTATCCCGGTTCCATCTCCTTCTACAGTCAGTGGTCACCAGATCTTTGTTCAGCCACCTCAGTCTTTCCCAAATCTTTCCTGCCTTTCCCATCAGGGTTTCTCAGTCTCTCTGCCTGCAATAGCTGGGTTAGAAAATAGGCAAAATTACCAAGAAAAAAAAACAACCCCCCCCCAAAAAAAAACCCAAAACAAAACACACCAACAAAACCTTTGTACTTGATGGGAGGTCGCATTATGCTCCCCGCATGCTGCTTGTTCTGCTGCTGCTTCTGCTGCACTGTCATCCCCAGCCCTCAAGCCTGGAAAGAGAACTCTTTGATTGCTCCTCTGGCCCTTTACCACTGGCTCCAAGGAACATGGCAAGCAAACTCCCCTTTGCTTTTTCACTTTGAGCCTCCTTTAGACTTGGATTTTCTTTCAAGATGGATCAGCAAGAAAGCCCCTCTGTAGCTCCCCCTGCTATCATCCAAAAAAATCTTCCACACTCTCCTTGGGAACATCCCAACTAATTGTTCCCTTTCAGATTTGCTTTGATTTTCCCCAGATGTTGCCAACCATTTCTCCTTTCTCCTTGGCTTCTACTCTGTCTTTCTTGAGTTAGATCCAGCACAAGAAGAGCTCCTGCTTTTCTACAAATACTTTGGTCCTATTTTAATTAAAGAGGCCAGTCTTCTTGCTTCTAGCACAGCAATATAGTTATTAAATGCCTTTATCTCAACCAAAGGACTGTATTTCAAAAAACTGTAATGAAGCCAGAAATAAATAATTCACTGCAGCCAGAAATAAATGATTCACTGCAGGAACCTCATTCATTTCTACTGTAATTCAAGTGACAACTTAAGCCTGCTATCTTCATCTCAAAAAATGGTCTATAGCTAAAATCTCATGCTGAATGCTAAGTCCAAGTAGCTGGACTTGGTCCAGAAGAAGGGTCTCCAAGAGCTCAGAGCACTTAGGAAAGGCGTCCTGCCATTCAATCCTGTAAGAAACTGCATAACTACCACAACTGCAGTATGGCCATAAAGTTGAGCTCAAGGCTACTGCCAGTGTCTCTCCACAGAAAGCTGCCAATTTCCCTCTGTAGAAAGCAAGACAATATCCAGCTTCCAGACAGTTTGTCAGAGAGATTCCCAAACAACCAGGCCCTCAAACCCAGTTTCTAAACACCAGGGAGCTTTGTTTTCAAAATACTCCCAAAGAGGAAGCGGTGATGGACAAATAGAGCACTGCAGCATCGCTCCCCAGGTGTTCCCTCCTGGCCAGATATCACAGGGACAGAAGGAGTTACAAAAGAAAAGCAGATCTTCTCTTTTTATCTCTGGCACGTAGACCAGATCAGCAATCTGCAGCAATCAGAATTTCCCTCAACCATCTGAGTGTATAAGCTGGATGCTAGGATTAAAGAAATCAAGTACATACATTTGGAATTTATTAATGCATTGATACAGCCTCAAGACATGTTTCTAAAAACCAAGCAGATATGTTGTCGTAAGCTGAAAACAACAAATAATAGTAAAGCAAATATAGCAAGTTGTGCTAAAGCACACAGTAATCACAACAAAACAAGCACCAACAAAACATGAGCAATATTTAGAGAGACAAGCTGAAAATGCTACTGAAATGAAAAACAGCTCAAGAAGACATATGGACAAGACATAAGACCCCTTTACTGATAAAAAAAAAAAAAGGTATTCAGTTGTGTGAAAGACCTCAGCATTACAGATTTCTTCTTGGAAGGAAAAAGAAAGGAAGAAGGCTCTAATTGTTATAGTAAAAAGTAAGGATATAAAGATCTAGATGGATTTTAAAACTACCTAAATAATCGAGGCACTCAAGGTTCATCTTCAGAAGTGAGTCAGGAGCTTCAGAAAATCTCATCGCTAGAGAGGATGGCAAGAACTATTCAGGGAATGCAACACACCATAGCAGCCAGTAAGGACCATGCACTGCTGGGTCCAACATCAATCTTTCATCTTACCAAACCACACTAGAGGTGGGAGCTTCTCTGAAGGCCAGGTAGTAATGCAGGCAGAACCATTAAGTGCAGAGCAGCCCCAGGATGGCACCTGGAGCAGAGGAAACCAGGACATCACAATGCGAGTGAGAAAGGGCAGGGACACCCAGGCAGGAGTCAAAGCTCTTCTCTTCCCAGTGGTAGTGGCACTTCAGTGGCAATCCTGTTTTCAAGCCCTAAAGATGTTTTACTTAGCTACTCATTTCTGATGCTGTTTTGGTCTTCTCCACTTCATTATCTCCTTTTATTTGAACCAGGCAGCTGTAATTCACGGTCACTTTTTTCTCTTTTTATTTTCTTGTCCATTCAAGGAAAAAAAAAAAGTACTTATCAAGACCACAAAAGGTTATGACTCCAAGCCATCAAGGGTTTGTATTACTGTACGCAAGATCCTTCTGTCAGCCCAGTTTCATACTTGATGCTGGAGGCTGCACCTGCTTGACAAAAGCTCTGCCAGATAAACACACACTTGCCAAAATCGTTTCTCAAGAGCAAGGAGAAGAGACACAGGAGATCAGATGTTGATCCACATACTCCAGAAGCTCAAGAAAGCCCACCACTGCATTATAAACAGCAGCAAATTATGCCCTGTGCTCATTTAAAATAGCATCATGGAAGCAGTTAGTTCAGCAAGCCAATTTGGTACCAGCTTCTTCCGGACCGAGTGGCCCCATCTGCCTATTCCAGTTTAGTTTAGCTTTGACTGATCCCAGTTACATAACTGTACCCTTAAGCTTGTAAGTTGTAAGGTCAACATCAGGTTAAACTGTTGCTCTGTAAGACAATATAGGGAAAGCTTGAACTGTTCTACTGCCACACCTATTTTTCTGTGTATCTGATGCAATACCCAGCTCAAAGCCTGGCAGGATATTTCCTTTCCTTTTTGCATACCTCTTCATTTTTTTTCCTTCTTCTTTCATTTCTCTCCTAGATTATTTTTGCTTTTACAATACAATCAGGAAGATGACAAATATAAAAGTTAGAAAAGCTAAGCTGACAGGAATGCTTCTGCACCATAATTTTACTACAGGTGCCAAACTCAAGTGTTTTAGGCACCACATCATAAGACTTGTAATAGGCACACTGAACTGCCATGAAATGGGGCAGGAAAAGATAACAGTGTTCTGCCCAATGTTCAATGTTTTTAAACCTAAAGTGAAATAACACACAAAAGCAGGTGGAGCTCAACTTCAGAGCAGGTCCATCTTGATACCACACTGTCCTGAAGGTAGATACCTTTAAGCGCTGGGCGAAGGGAGGCTTAGCTAAATGACCTGGCAGGAAAATTGCCTGGAAAGGAGTTACTGAAACTTCTCTGACAAATCCCCTGCTGAAATTCTGCTAGAGCACTGTCAAGCTGTCTCTCTCCACAACACTTGAATTAGAGAAGGGATTGGTTGTTGTTTTGTTGTTTGTTTTTTAAATTACTGACATCTTTAGAAAAAAAACACCCTGGCTTTCTTTGCATTTGTAAGATACTGGCAGCGTCACTGCATTGTAATGATAGGATACACCTCACAGAGTAGTAGCACTGCAACAACTTTGGAGAACAATGCAATGACAGGTATCACTCTTTGTAAGCCTTCTTCAAATGTTGATGCTGGAGAGCACAATACTTTCTGCAGTAAGCCAGCAACTTCTGTTCCATCAAAGGTATACTGTAGCACAAGGGAAGAGAGCAGTTTTCATTCAACTGTGGAAAGAAATGCAAGTCATAGAATCACAGAAAAAAATTGGTCAGAAGGGACCTCTGGAAGTCATCTGGTCCAATCTCCTGCTCAGAGCAGGACCAGCTTCAAAATCTGAGTGAGTTCCTCAGGGACTTGCCCCGTCAAGGGTTGAAAATTTGCAAGGACAGAGATTATAGAGACATTCTGGGCAAGCCATTCCAGTACTTATCCACTCCTGCTGTGAATGCTTTTTTCCTTTATCTACTGAAAATTCCTCTTGCTGAAACTTGCAATTGTCATTGTGCAACTCTGACAACACCCAGCTCCATCTTCGCCTTAGTCCCCATGTAGGTAGTAAAAGTGGAATTACACCCCCCCTCTTATTCTTCTCCAGGCTGAAACAAATCTCAGCCTTTCCTTGTGCAATAAGCACTCTCATCCCCTGTCTGTCTTGATGGCCCTCCACTCCACTTATGCATGTCAACATCTCCCTTGTACAAAGGAGCCCAGATGTGGACTCACAAGGGTGAGGTCACTCCCTTGACCTGCCAATTAACTTTTTGCTCATACAACCAAATATGCAGGTATCCTGTCCTCCACATTATGCACCTTACACCGCTCTTTAACTGGGTTTTCTCTGATCCACGTGATGTGATAGTGGTGAAATTTAGCTTCATTTGGAGTAAAAAACAGGCAGGAGGCTCCATTACATAGTTCACTCCAAGAAAGTATGCTTATCTGTCACATTTGCTCTTTCTCTATTAAGAAGAGGATTACAAATGAGAAAGGTTCCATCTGAGCCTTGACAGAACATGGAAATGGTATGCACTCAGACCTCAAGCAGCAAAAAGGGTCAAGAAGAATTTTGGACTGTACAGCAGAGATTTTCAAATATGCAAATTTACCAATGTAAATCCGACTAATCATTCTACTAAAAAGTTTCTTGAAAACCATCAGTACAGGTTGACTGTCTATCACATCACATTTCTTTAATGAATATAGAACTAAGGCATGTTATCCCTGGAAAAAAAAAAAAAAAAAAAAAGCAGAACTTCCAATTGGGTTTCTTTAAGTAATTTGGCCACCTATTCCTCCCAGCTGGCTATGGTTTGGTACCCACTCTCTGGCACAGCCCACTTTGAGCATTGTCTTTCAATACCCTTCTAAAGGTGTATGAAACGTGTCCCCATGGTGTGCTGCTATAAGACCTGTCACTAGATGCAGAGACAAAAACACATGCTTGAGAACCAGTAGTGAAGCAACAAGCAAAAGACACACCACATTTTGTCAGCAGTAATGTTATGAAATAGCCACAAGAAAACTCAACCATATTGTTCTAATTTAGGATAGAGTAGATAGGGTCTTATTTTGGAGCATGAAAATGTAATCTATCCCAGCCTCTTTCCCCACTGCCCCTTTCAAATAACAGCCTTCACTGTCATCCACATTAAATTAACAGCTAAGCATAGCTGACTTCCAACCAGGGTGCTACAAGGATTTAGGCTTCCTATATACACATATACTTACAAAAGAAATTGTGGTAATGACATTGAGATCAAAATATTGCACAGATTCCTTTTGAAACTGAGGGCAGGGAAAGAGAAAAGGAATTCCTTTACGATTCAAGAAGGATAAATATGAGATATGTAGGATCAAAACAACAAAATGTAAGAAGTTAGAGCAGAAGTGTTAATCCATGTTTTTTAGCTTCAAATTCTCCCATTTCACTTAAGTGTCAGTTTGTCACAGAGCTTGACAGCACTGTATAAAGAAACAACTGCATATCTTATAAAAACACAAGACAGTGAGATCTCTTGGACAGTTTACCCAACGACTCTTGACTTGTGCCTAAACTCTTATGGGAATACAATTCAGAAAGGTTTACTCAATAAATTAAAATAAATACCTCCTATGGGAAGCAAGAGACATAACAGAATGAAAAACATTTCCTGTAGGAGGAATATTTTTAGACTTTCAGAGAGAGAAGCAAATGAAAACTGAACACAGCACTGCCAATTGGTTTCTCACCACATTATTCTCAGTAGGGTGCAACTCAACTGAAATTACTCTTTAGAGAAGAAAGAAAAAGACAGTGTTCAAAAACCAGCTTGCTGTACTACAACACTTGCAGAAATCAAAGGCATGAAGCAAATAAAACCTGAAAATAGCAATGGAAAATGTGTATTAGTCTTCCTCTTACAAAATCAGTTATAGATGTTCAGCAGAGGTACAGTCCCATCACTGAAAATCAAATCCAGAAGACAGTCCTTTGGTTTAGCATGACAGAGGCAGTGCAAAAGTAATCTTAATCACACTATAAAAACCCCTAATCTTTCATTTGTTAGCAAAGTCTATATCATACTTTGCTGAAAAACATTTTGTCCATTTATGAGACAAACCATTTATGAGAAAAACCATTTATGAGAACAAAGACTCATTAACATTTGACTTGGCCAATCTAAATAATAGACTACAGCTAAAGTAAAGCATGAACTTAAGGTGATGGAAACAAGAAAAAGACATTCTCTCTTTTTTTTCTTTTTTTTTTTTTAATTTTTATGTCTGGTGTGGAAGATAACTGGAGATATACATAAGAAGAACAATTAGACGAGTCTGACCTGAACAGTTCCGAGTGTATGGAACAGAAACTCATAAATGAACAGAGAGAAAAGACAAAAGCAAGATCTACCCAAAGTCCTAGCAGGTTCTCAGCAGCCACAGGGAGGATTTCTGCATGGGACTGAGTAATCATGTGCATCCTCAATAAGTGCAATGCTCAAAAATCTCTTTTCAACCTTACACTGTCAAATAGTCTCTGTGGATAAATAAGAAGGTCTCTTTTTTTGAGAGGATACAGAAAAGAGTAAGTAGGAAGACCCAGAAAAGACAATTCTGGTTTCACAGCTCGGGAGGCTGATGCAAGCTGTTCCCATAGCCAGGACTGTGAGGATGATGACCCAGGGATGAGAGCTTTAGGGTGGGAAACTGATGTTTGTTTTTACAGGCCAGACACAGTACCTAACCTGCTTAGCTACAAAAACATGAACATGTGGTACTCAACATCTGGCTCCAGTATGACAGTGTGGCAAGCGTCAAGCACTGGAAGCTCATCAAATCCTTCAGAAACAATCTTAACTCTCCCAGGGATTTAATAACTCTTTGCTGACAACTGGAGTGGAACAGATGTGTAACTTGAAATAACCCGTCTGTACATATCTAGGAAAAGATGAAACTCAACCAGAAAGCCTGTGCATACATTTCCATTGATACGTGGTTTTGGTACAGGATAAGAGTAGTCAAAAAATAATAGAAATTATTTTGAACATAACAGTATTCACCCACCAAAAGTAAAGCGTGCACCTGAGGACTCTGTTAGATTGAAGTCTGAGAACTCAGTACCCTGCAAAACTGGACAATGAGTCGCAATGTCAAATTCAAATGAAATCTGAATCTTGCTCTTTCCTCCTTATTGCCCCCTTCCAGTTACTGTAAGCTGAATGGAATATATGGCCTCTTCTCCCACTGTCCAGACACTCAGTTCAGTTAAAAAACAGTGTAACCCAGGATGTACAAAAGCTGTTTTAAAACATCAGCTTAATTCCAGTGATCCTTACTTTCTCAAATACTAAGCCACATACCCAGAATATCAAATATGAGCAGCATTATATCATGTTTAATGAGACTTAGATAGTATTGCCATTATAACCTTCATTTTCATTACCCTTTTATGTTAAGATTTCAATTCTGCAACTCTGACACTGATATGACCTAGTTACCATTATACCATCATGAGCATTCAGTCCTGCTTGCTCAGAACTCCCTGCTGGTTTCTATCATGATATTTACAACTGGAAGGGAAAAAAATCCCCAAAACATGCTTAATACCTCTCTGCTTTTACAGCCACACCACCACAGGAGACTGAAGGGAAACTCCTGAAAAGTCCTCCACCTGCAAATTGTCACAGCTGCAGTTCTTATCATACAAAAGTCTGCAAAGCTAATTGTGCCACAACTCCACCATGAAGTCAAGACAGGAGTCTAGGTTGCCGATATTTTAGAGGCTGCTCAAAATTACTTTTCATTCTCATTTCTATTATTTTCACACATTATTCAAGCAATGCACACTCAGGGAAAATTCTGTCTGTCCTAGTTGTCAATTCCCATATTTTCACCAAATGTCTTCTGATTCAATTTAGCTGGGAATGGGAAGAGTGCATATGCCAAATTCTGAAATGTTGAATATATTTAGTTATTTTTAATGGCATTCCTCTTCATAGAGGACCCACAACATTTTTGCCCACCAAATTTTGCAATTACGGAACTCTTACTGCATTAAATGGGATGGAATTAGGCTGAAATTAATCTGTGTGTCTAGTGTTTTCAGGTGTCTTATGGAAGAAAATAAAGCAGAACAGTTCAGTGGTAGATACCAGCACACAAAGTTTTTTTATTTATAAAAAGCTCTTCTAAAATTCTCACACATCTCATTGAAAAGACCCCCTCAAAAGGAAAAATGCAAGTTAGCAATTTTGTGGATGGGGGAATGTCCAGTTTTCTTAATGTTTGGAGGAAGACCAACAAACCAAGGTGACAAAAAGCCATTCAAACATGCTAGACCTCAATTTTGCTTCCTGGACAGTTAATCTGAGATGTACACAGAGATATATTCAAAATTCTCTCCATCCATATAGAAAAATGTCTGGATTAGGTATAAAGGTGCTTAAGGGTAAGTATAACAGGCACTGAACTCACACTTCAGCTACATACCACTCTTCAGAGATTATTACAGCAAAAAGATCAACTAGTGCTGATAGCAATTTAATACATTCCCTCTGATTCCTTCCCAAAGACTGACAAATTTTCCATCTGATGGGGAAACAATTGTAGAACTTCTCATCGTAACAAGCCATACAATCAACACAGGCAAATGCAGAAGCAGTAAAGTAAAAAACACCAGGACGAGTTTAGTGAATACAAAGCCTGTAGGACCATGGCAACTGGTGAGCAATAAATATGACAGTCACGAGACTAAATGTTGAGGAGATATTCCATTAAAATATTTGCATGTATAGTGCTAAATTAGTTTCACTGGGGAGTCACAAACTTTAGATGATGTGAACTATTGCAGCCTTCAGTGATAGAGCCTTACCCCCAGTTCCAAGTACAACAGCTTTAACTTTACACCTCAAAAGCTTCAGCTTAACCCCTGGTTTGGCAAATACACTGCCACATCAGCACCACTTGAAGTGCAATGCCTAGTGAAAACTGGGGAAAGGATGTCTTTGCTAAGGTATTTCATACTAGATCTTTTGAAAGTCATGCAGCATATATACTTCTACTTCACATTTTCTTCACGTATCCTAACAAACAGGAGAAAACTGCCTTCATTCTCTCTCTTCTGTAGGCAACCTACAATTTTCAGAATATATATAAATCATTGCTTATGAGTTGGGCAGGGAAAAAAAAAAATAAAGAAAAGCTCTCCCTCTAAATTTACAATGAATAGGTCCTGCTCCCGCAAACTTGATTATGCAGTCAGTCCTTTTTCTCTCCAAGTTGTCCCACCAACCTCAAAGAAAAATATTCATTTGAAGAGCCCAACATATATATCCATGGGAGTACGGCCTCTCAGTTTGTTCGGTTTTTAAGATTTTGCTTTACCCTTTATCTCTGAAAGTATTTTTCATGTGTGTCCTTCCATCAGCATAGTTTTTGAGAAAGCACTGGCTGTAAAAAAGCAGAAACAAATAAGCTAGCCACACACAGCAACTGGGAAAAATGGAGTTAAAACTAATTTGCAAAAAACAGTGATGCTCATGAGGAAACTTTGGCAAGCAAGGAGATAAGGAAATAAGGAATCTGAGACAGCCTTCCCAAAGGTTTTAAACTCTTAAAGTATCAAGCAATTGAACTTACAAAAGCTGACCTCTCAAGGCAACTATCAGCTGAAAATGGTGTTACAAGCGTTCACTAGTTCCAACAGCCATGCCCGAAATTATCACTCCTTTTAACTCCAACAGAAACTATAAAATAATTTAGCTAAACTAATGTTCTTCTGATATTGCAGATGAGCATCTCCAATATCCTTGCAGCTAGCAACAGCTTGGCTGGCCAGCAGCTCAGCAGACACCAGCGTCACTCCTGGCTTCTCCCCCAAAACCTCATGAGAAACCAAGGTAACCTTCCCTCCTGTGCCACACAAAACCTCTTGCCCCATTGTGCTTGTCAGAAAGCCTCCCTTGGCAAGTGAGCAGGTCATCTGCAGGCTGTGCCAGGAGGAAGATGTGAGGAAGGGCTGAGCCATCTGCCCACAGCAACTCAGTGGCGCTGAGGAGCAAGTTGCAGACTCACGCTGGTGCCTCCTGCTTGCCAGCAGCCAGGCATGCAACCAGGAAGGCTGCAGACATTATGCCACTATTACTTTAAAAATAGCTCTCCCCTCAAAAAGCATATTAGCTGGAGATGTTAACATTTAATTAGTCAGTAGTACACGGAGTATGACAGTAAAATAATCAGGCCATGTAAGTTTAAGTGTGTAGATTTGGTTTATCATAACAAAGAGATTACTCATATACATTCATATGATTTGCCATATTTGTTCTACACATCCTGTTGCTTTCCACTGCCGTCTTTAGGAAGAAAAACCAAGCAGAATAATTAACATAACTTGACACTTCACACAGATCTGTTAATTTTGAGCTATTTTGGACTTTTCACCCAGCAAACATATTCCAGTCAGTTGACATAAAACACTTGTATTCTTTGCTTGTACAAGAGTATTCATATACTTAGGCATAAAGGTATGAATATGTGTTGGAAGAATCAAGGCACTAAGTTATCTCTGCATAGTTTTACCACCTTTTTCCATTATATTTAGTTTACTTAGAGAGTCACTTACCTTAGGTAACACTTAATGAAAGCATAATAGTCATAACAAGACTTAATTTTATAAGTGAAAGTGAATTTTCTTTAAGAGAAATGTCTTCAAGAAACAGCTGAGATCTGATGGGAATTGAGGATGAATGCTTTTTTCCCTTCTTAACAAATCCCCCTCAATTCTACCCTGCTGAAACCATTGGAAATGTTGTCACTGATTTCCACAGACCCAGGAACAGGTTTTTTATTTAAGCAGCTTATACACAAGCAGATAACAGAAAGGAGAAAGAATGCTTGTCAGTGAAGTAAAGCTCTACTAAAAATAATCTTTACAGTTATAAAATATTCTTGTGAATAAAATTACATGTCAATAAAGAAGAACCAGATCACCCAGGAGCAAGAGACACCTCTGTCACGTGATGCTTCTTCACATCCTAAAATCTGTGGATCCAAGAATATAGGCCTAACTTCTTCCCTTGTGTAAAGCTTTCAGGTGTGACCTGCTGCTAAAACTGGAAATTCCCTATACACTCTGGCATTCCATTAAAAATTATTTATGAATGGATGACTGAACTGAGCAGCAACCTTTCCCTCCCTAGGCCAGTCAACAGGGCTGTGGTATGAAACGCTGGAGTCAAAAAACTGCAATTAAAAAAAAAGGTAAAACGAACAACCCACCATTCTCCCAGCCTTGTATCAAAGCTGTTATAGACATTTTGGCCTCAAGCAGCGTGCTGCAGATCGCATCTTCACCACATCCCTCCACATGTCACCACATAGATGCAGCTTGGGACAGGTGAAGGAGGTCCTGCTCAGAAGCTATTATTTTGGGGGGGTTCCAAAGAGAAAGTCTCCATGGTATTTTTCCTTCTCTTTCCTTCTTTAGAGATTAAGGCAAAGAGAATAAAATAATTCCCATATGTATATCCTAAAATATTATTTTTAGTGCATTACCCTGTCGCTTGCACAGTGGCTTTAGAGAAATATTTTCTTAAAAGTGCAACTAAACTGAATGGGCTGGAAGGAAGGTAAAGAAAACAGGTTTTGCAACAAACACTTCTTTTATTCTCCAGCTAATAGGATGGGAATTTTTAAGTACTCAAACCAAAATCTTCCATGCTTATTTGCAGCTTGTAGTTCTCTATTCGGTTGTCTTTTGCAGATCAGTAAAATCACCATCATAATAAATTTCATTTTCTAAGTTGGGAAAAAAAACAAACAAACAAACAATGGAATGATGGATTTTCTATTGCAAATGTAATCATTTGGATAATGGGACCTTTAAAGTTACAATATTATAAATAGTTATTTCCTTTTCACCCAATAAAAAGTGGTTTTTTTCACCTCCTCAAGCACACTGCTTTGCCATAGCTGGGGTGAAGCCCTACATAGAAAGAATCCTTCACTTCCTAAAAACTGAATAACTCCTTTTTTCCAATAAAGACTAAATAGGAAGCAAACAACTAAATCCTTTATGAACAATAGTATTTTATCACAAAACCAAACTGAGTGACCTTTAGGATGCAAGCCTACAATTATATGATCACAATTGTGGACGTGCAGTTTCTTTTAAAATATAGTTTTAAATCATTTATATGGGTCATTGCTGATCGTTACAACTGAGTTAATATTTGTAGAACTCCTTGAAAATAGAAACTTTGAAACCAGTAGGTATGAGGTTATATGGCAACTAACATACAATGCCACAAATTCACAGTGAAGACACTGACCCGTGGCAGGAGCCCAGCTTCAGGCACAGCACAAACTGCTCCTACATCACAGCCCCACCACAGCAATTTCTGGGACAAAACCCACGACACTTGTCCCCAGTTGAGGGTTCATGGAGAGGGGGTAGCCCAGCCATGTGCACAGCCCAGCCATGAGAACCACACACAGAAATGTAAATACTCGACCTCACAGCACTAGGCTCAGACCTTCTCAAAGTTGTTCTTTTACAACAGAATAACATGTTGTTGTTTTTTGCCAGTGTAGAAGCAATTATTTTTTTAAACTATAATCACACATATGCCTCACTTACTCTAAAAATCAGGCCTCACCAAGAGGAGAGATGCCTCCAAAATACAAGACCACACTTTTTCAGACATTTAAGAAATAGATGTTGAACAGATACTTACCTAGGTTCAAATACCAAGTAAACAACAATTGGTCAGCAAACAACATTGTAACATCATACAAAACTACACTGAATCAAATTTACCTGTAAATTACATCACTATACTGCAATCACATTATTTTTAATATAACACACACCCAAAAAAAAAAAAAAAAGTTTGACTATTTAAAAATGCTAGATATGCATCATATCAGGAAAAAAGAACCTGTACTTTTGAATTTGCAGTCTGAAGATGTGCTGTGCTACATGGCTTGATGACATACAAATCCGAACAAAACACCCCAAGTATCCAACACTTTTGCATGGCTTCAGTGAAAACAGGGACACGCTTACAATCTGCAGATCACAGACAATGCTCTGAGTTTTGGACTCTGCCAGGGAACTCGGCACAGGAAATTTTACTTATCTTAGACTTTTTGATGTTCCTTATCAAATCATAGGTGGATAAGCAGCCAACTTATCCTTAATTAGTGTGAGCATCTAAAGGTCATGACCCACTGTCTCACTTGGAAGTTTGTTGTCACTGATGGTGCAGCTCCCACAAAGTGATTTGAAATAATGAGATTTTAACTATGTTAAAATTCAAGCATCAAGATGAACTATTGCTAAGTGACTTCTGATCACGAGACTTACTAATAATCCATTTCTAAAAACTGCTAAAAATCTTTACCACCTCTTTCAACATTAGCCAGCAACATGAAGTTACCACCCAAGCACTAACACTCCATCCCAACCGTCAGGTGTTGACAGCTTTCATACCCAAAGCTAGGAGGATGCAGGGGTCTCATTTGGGTTAACAGGCAGCCTTGGCCCTTAAAAACTACTTTTCATAAACCTTGTGCTACTGTGGTGCTATTTTGGCTTTGGATCCCAGATCACTGCGTAAGGTAACGACTTTTCAAGGACTTTTATATCCCACAGAAACAGGGGGGTTGTTTTACGGATTGTATTGGCTATTTATAATAAATACAACTTAAATGGAAATTGAAATAAAAGAAGGCTGCCTTCCGACCCAAATCCAAAAGCTCCAAGAGGCTCTACTAAACAGTTAAGCAGGAAACTTCACAGCCACAAAGAGGATGGGGAATTTCTTCGAACAAAAAATTTCTTCTGTAACTTGTTGGTACCTGCAGTAAGTTGGTTATGTCTGTGCATAACCAACTTGTCAAGCAATGACTCTCAAAAAACAAAGCCATATTCTTGAAATACATTTTGTCCACATGGTGTGGTATCTGCAGCCCAACATTGACAACATCCAAGTTAAGCAAATAAATATTTGCATTGCAAAGCTGGATTTGTCTTGGAATACAGTCGCTCCTCATGTGGTTTTGACACGTGTGTGTTGTCAAATAAATCACAGCTCACTGGGTGTGCATATTAAAAATAATTTGTCTATCTTGTTAGAAGCCATCACATAATTCAGTTTACGAGGTGTGAAACTGGGAGGGGAAGGTTTTACATGCCCAGGACAGCTACATAACGAGCCCAGTGAGGGAACATCAAATGCTGCCGCCTATCCCACCAACACCATAGAACCCCACGCCCGGCCCTAACACCCCTGCCCGTTTTCGACAGCAGCCGCAGCCCGGTGAGGTGCCCGGCGCTCCCGCGGACATCACCGAGGGCGCCCACAGGCAGCTCCCCGCGGGGCCGCCCCGTCCCGGCGACTGGAGGCTGCGGAGCCCCGAGGAGCCGCCCCGACGGTAGGTGCGGGCGGGAGACGGAGGCGCAGGGCGAGGGCGGCGCGGCGGGTGCCCGTCCCCCGGGAGCGGGCGGGCCTACCTCGGATTTCCACACGACGTAGGCGGCGGGGCGAGGCCCAGGCGACGAGGGCTGCCCCTTCCTCTGCTGCAGCCAGCGCCGGGGTGAGGAGAAGATGCTGTTGGCGGGGCCGGCGGGGCCGCTCAGCGCCGAGGCCGAGGGGGTGCGCGCCAGGAAGGGCAGCTCGTAGCCGGGGCTCCGCTTTCCGCGGGGACTCTCTTCGTCGAAGAGGGCGCTGCCCGGCGGAGACCGCTCCAGCGGGGTGCTGGGGGTGGAAAATGAGACTCCGGGAGGCGGCAGGGCGCCCCGAGGACCGCGGCGCTCGCTCGGGGGGCTACCGGCGGCCCGCGCCCGCAGCGCCCGGCTGGCGCCCTCGCCGTCCTCCTGGCTGCCTCCGATGATGGCAGGGTCGAGGCTGCGCGTCTGGCGGAGCCTCCGCTTTGAGAGGCTTTTGGTAGCGGCGGGGGCAGCGGCGGTAGAAGAGGAGCAGGAGAAGACGCTGCTTAGCAGGCTCTGCGCCGACATCGCGGCGGCTGCTGCCCCGGGCACGGTGGGGGCGACCGGGGGTCCTGGGCTCTCGCTACCTCAGCCTCCGCCCCCCGCCGCGGCGGCGCGGAGCGTCTTGGCCCTTGAGGTGTCCTCCGCTCCTGAGCTCAGCCCCCGGCGGCGGGGCCCGACGGCGGCACCGGGGGGTTCATGGCGGCGTCCGGCGCTGGGGCTGCTCCGGGGCTGCCGCCAGCGCGGTCACTTTGCTGGAAGGGAGAGGGAGGGAAAAAAAAAGTTACGAGAGAAAAGGGGAGGGAAGGAGGCAGCAGCGGAGCTTTTATCTCGGCTCGCCGCAGCCTGCCAGAGTCACTCCCCCTTCAGCCGCGATGCGCACGGGAGACGCTCGCCGCCCCTCCACTTCGTCGGGTCCCTGGGTGGCGGGGCCCGCCTGCCTTCCCTCGAGGCAGGGAGAGACAGTCCTGGTGTCGCCCACACCCCGGCGCTGCCGCGGGGCCTCCACGTCGGGGGCTCGGTGGCCGGCAGCCCCGCCGGGTTGCGCGGGCCCGGAGGCTGCGGTTCTTGGGCCTTGCCCCGGGCAGCCCCGACGGGGCGCTGCGGCCGCTCTGGCACTGCGCTGCTATGTTGTGGGGAGGGATCGAGGAACGAGGCACAGTTGTTTTTTTAGGAGCGATCGTTCCAGAGGCGCAGCCGGAGAAAGCCCCGGACTGACTCGTACCCAAGTGCAGCGCCGCGGCCCCGTCCCGAGCGACGGGGCTGCAGTAGGCCGCTCCTTGTCCGATCTCCGTATCTTCCTCGGCCGTGTCGAGGGGAGCTGGTGCCTTCAGGCAAGACTTAAAGCAGTGAGCAGGGTGCTAGCAATGTACAGTACAAGTCTTCAGGGCGAGTGGGACAGGGTCTTCAGTAGAGCTCGCCCAGCAGTTACGTACTAACCCATGTCTCTCCATCCTGTGCCAATTTCAGGTGGTCTTACATGTTTAATCACAACAAACACCTGCTTTGAGTGCACGCTGTCTTACTCCTGTCTGACAACCTGTGCAGAACAACAACCCTATGTGGATGTGAGTCCCAAAATGTTTAGGCTAACCCCAAACCTGTAACTGTTCTGCTGGATGAGTAAAAGCAGCAGAAAAAAAATAGTGAAACCAGCGAAGCTAAGCCTCCTCAGGACAAAGAGCTAAACTTGCTGATCCTCTGTAGAAACTTCCTCAGTTCTCTTTCCAAGCATAGACAAGGAAACCTTTGTCAGGAGAAAGGAACAAACTTGAGAAAGCCAAAACTGTAAAGAAATTCAGGAACAGAATGCACACAGAAGAATAGCAAGCAGCCCCACAAAGGCTGTCAGCCAGCTAGCCCCAGCTCCTTCCCCACCTGGAGGGGAGGAGGCAGTCCCTCAGCTGCAGGATCTGATTCCTGCCCCTCTCTCTCAGCTGGGAACACTTTACTCCTTCCTTCACTGGAAGCAGTTCAGCCAGGATGCTTGTCAGGTTCTTTCTGGAGATCCCGCACCATTGTTTATTTACTGTTTCAGCTTTATTAAGCTGCAGCTAACCAATATTAGTTTCCTGAGTGAGTTCAGATCTGTTGCTTTTTTTGTCAGTGAAGAATACAACCATTACATTTTTCAAGGTGCAAAGCAAAACATGCAAAACCAAATCCTGGGTTCTTTCCTGACATATACTTTCATTTGTGGAGAAAGTGGAAGACACTTAGGGAGAGACAAGCCGTGAGCTCCAGTGCAAGTCTTGAATCTCCCCTGTCTCAGATGAAATCATCATTATGCTACTGATTCTTCTTCAGGGCCTAGGCATCTTTATTGTGACCCGAGAAACCACCATCTCTATGATCTCCCCAGAAGTACCACAGACAACTCTTAAAATTCCTTAGAAAGGCTGGCTATTTTGAAAAAAAAAGTGCTTGAGCACAACACAAGGGTTATTTTCTCCTCATGATGCATTTTCTTCTCAAACCTTACTGCAGGGTTGTGTTGTCCTTCCAGGCATCCTGGAGCCTGTGCAGGTTAAGTGCTCCTTGGTAGCATTTTCTAGTTTCATCAATAGAGGGAGTAGATCTTTCCTTTGTGGTGCTATTTGAGGTTCATAAAGAGAAAAAAGCACACCAGCCCACTGACTTTCAAAGGGAGGTGTTCTGGTTTTATGTAATTTTTCCAAATTGGATTTTTTTCCTCTCTCTCGTATATTCCTTTAACGTTTTTAAAGGAAGGGGGTCATTCCTTGCTTATTGATTGCGTGGATGCTGGATGTGAAAATATATTATGTCTGCCTGTGCTTTGCTCGTCAGAGACTAAGGTAAGCCGGACTCAAATAGGCTATCACTTTGTGAATGGCGGAGTATATGTCCCAATGATTTATGACCATATGACTCCAATCTCGGTTCAAGAAGAGTTCACAAGCTTTAAGCTTCCTTCCACGCAGAGACTCTTTTGCAGCCCTCATCCAGGGCCCTTTTTTTCCCCCCCGCTTTACAACTGGGGAGTTCTGGTTGGGGTGAAGCTCGGTTGTGGGGGGAGGGAAGAGGGAAATTTTAGGAATGTGTCTCTATTTTCCAGGCATATCCACCGCAAGGCAGTCGCTGGGATTTGAGCTCTTTCTGAGCAGCCGACCTATTGTTAAGGGCATGTTTAGAATATTTATTAATAATAATAATTTAAATTA
>JANIJG010025882.1:3524-30392 GCA_024611175.1 Megaceryle torquata
AAAGAAAAGAAAAGAAAAGAAAAGAAAAGAAAAGAAAAGAAAAGAAAAGAAAAGAAAAGAAAAGAAAAGAAAGACCAGTTAATTTTGCAAAGAATGATCACAATGTTGTAATAGAAGACTTAAGTGATAGAAATGGGCAGCCAGGAATTTGAGGTTGGCAGTTTCAGTAAGGGTAGGGGTGTACTGACCACAGTCCAAGGTCATAATAAATCTGTCTGCAGTAGAACTTGTCAGTCATGCACAAAAAAAAATCCATTAAAATTGGAGCAGAAACAGAGAATGGGAATGGACAATCTGTTTTATGAGGAAAGCCTGGACCACTCTGGCGTTTTTAGCAGAACGAAGGCTGAAATAGTGTATAGTTGCTGTTCATAAGTACAAGACATAAATATAGATCTGTATCTATACTACGGAGGAGAGAGAATGATTGAGGACCATACTTGAAACTGAGCAAAATGATTTTATGTTACCCATGATGAAATTCAGGCTAAAAAAAAAAAAGGGGGCGAGGGGTATTAACTATCAAAGAAGGAGGAGTTTGAGGCAGCCTTTTAGTCGAGTTTTTCAGAAAGGCCTCAATAAACATTTTGAAAAAAAAAAAGCTATTGAGTTTTTTTTGTGAGTCAGGAAACTGTGATTCTTGTTTTCTTGTGTCTCTGGAAAGTTCAGTGGTCTCAGAGGATGTGAAAGATCTTCTCTTTATTCATTGACAGCTCCTAGTAGCCAGTGACAAAGAGAGCATAGCTGTTTTTTTCCCTTCACAAAATTCCTGCTAAGGGGAGGTGTATTGGCAAGTGAGATGGTTGTAATATTCACTGAGCTTCTGGGTGAGATGTCCTACAGCAGGTTTTTAAAGTCTAATTGTCATTAACAGTTTTGCACATGTGGTATTTACATGGGAATGGAGAGCAGGCATCTAAACCTGATTAAAATTCTGCCAGGGGAATGACGAGCCAAATCACTGGGCTGACAGATAAGAGAGAGTAAGGTTAGAAAAGAATGGATTTAGGCAGCTTTCCATTTTATGGCTTGAAGGGAAATGTCTATCTGAAGTGAATTCCCTGTTCAGACAGTTTCCTGACATGTGTTTTTATTTCCGTAACTCTCTCCTGGTGTTTAGCTGTACAAATATTTCTGTCATCCAGCACTGAGCTTCCAGGTTTAACAATAATAAGAAGACAGCTGAAATATGAAAGTGGTGCCCTTCTGGTAGCCATTTAAAGTCTGTCAGCCTGACATAAAAGACACTACTAATAGTGACATATTTAGATTTTTCTCCAACCTGATCATGTAAGGAATTTATGTGGAGAGTGCTCCTTTTTTTTTTTTTTTTTTTTCCTTAGATATTCTACCTTTGAAATACATTTTGGATCACAGAGTGGAAGAATGAATTAGTTGTTGTATAGTCCCTTCATCACTGTTGGACTGGATGCAGTTCACCAAAAGGCTGAAGAATACCACCAATAGCTCTGCAGTTATGATGATGGTAAGAAGAAGTCATGTGGTACAGAAGTTTGTGTGCTAGAATGACACGAGTGGTGATTTTAACACCTCAGAACATCTAAACTCCTCTGGGGTTACTGCATAAACTGGACTGGATTTCCTTAAGTAACAAAATGGTTTAACAGTATTTCTCCAGGTGCTTGTTGCAACTCAGTTGCCACATCACATCAGAATTAAGCAGATCATCACTGCACATTTCTGGAGTAATGTTGACCTTTATCAGGTAATACAAATATTGTTCTATCCAGGCTCAAGCAGAGCATGCTTTGCAGGCTTTTACACATCTTTTGTTTGATCAAACCTACAGCAGCTTTCAGACACAGGGGTTTCTTAACACACTGGACCAACCTCTATAAAAAGGATAGATTCCAGGGACTAAGGCAGAGGAAATGGTGCAAAGCTATCTATCATAATTTGCTGTTTTAAGAAAAGGACAGCATAAGAGAAGCAAAATAGAGATAAAAGGCATCAGTAATGCAGACATTGATGAACTCGGGGAACTTTTAAGTAGATTCTCTTGGGAATATAATTTAAGGATAAAGAAGTGCAGGAAAGCAAGCAATTACCGAAAGAAGTTGTATTTGAGACAGAACAGCAAATTACTGTGTTAAGAAAGAGAAAGGATTAGTATAAGAAGAAGGAATAACTGCAGCAGAAGCTCTTTAAAATCTTGATTATTAAAAATTGATTTAATTACAAATTAGGAACGAGGACATCTGGCTAAAGCTGAGTGGAAAAAGAGTGGACCAAAAGTGTACAGTTAGGCCTAGAAAGATAAAGCACACAATGACTTACTACTATTGAGATTAATAAAAATTAATGTGAAAAGATTGTATGAGCACTACAAGAGCAGAAAAAGGCAAAGTAAAATTCATACCCATTCCTTAATAGGGGAGGTTTGCAAATAATGGGCCACAGTGAGACAGGCAAAAATATTCAATGATGTCTTTGCTTCAAGCATGACGTAAATTGTGAGCGAACGCCTAAAGCAATTAGGTTGTTTACAAGAGAACAGATGCACAAGTCTGAGCAAGGAAAGATGAGGTTTAGAATATATTTAATGTGTTGCATATATTAAAGTGCCCTGGTGGAATTTACCCTGGAATATCTAAGAAACTGAGGCAGTATCTGAACCATTAACAATAATTGGTAACAGAACAGGAGAAAGATTTCTGGGAACTAGAACAAACCCCACAGAAATCATCCTTCAAAAGAGGAAAAGGAAGGTTCAGGGAGATAACAAGTCTGTGTTATCCTGAAAGGTACACATTATTAAAGAATCAATGTAAGTACCTAGAGAATAATGTAATAAAACCAATTGGAGTAGATTTGTCAAGAATAAATCATGTCAAACTAACCTTGTTTCCTTCTTTTACAGGATAATTGTTCTCATGGATAAAGGAGAAGCAGTAGATACATTTTGACTCTACTAGGGCTTTTGACATGGTCCCTCCTAACATGCTCTTAAGGAAACACCCAGTGTTGTGATACAGTAAGCACACGCTGGTTTGAAGTTAAACTGGGAAGTCATTAAAAGCAGGGCTCTGCAGAAATCAATTTTCTACTTGGGATTTTCATTAACAACTTGAATCATGAAACACACAAGTTTTCAAACAACATGAGGATAGGAGGGTTACAAGCTCTTTGAGATACTGGATCAAAATTCAGACCATATTGAGATACAGCACAAAAAGCCCAAAACCAGCAAGCAAAAATTCAGTACTCAAATACAATCATTTATCCTTTTCAAAGGGAAATTAAAAAATCAATTATAAAACAGGGAAAGAAGAGGTGATTGATCTAATGGAGCCATGACAAATTAAATCATCCTAATATGATACTGTTACAAAACAGAGCAAACCTCATGCTGTGTGGTGCTGACAGAAGTGTTGTATGTGACATATGCAAGGTAATTATCCTTCCCTGCTTGTCCCTGGGACGCCAACATTGGCACTGAACAGTTTTGGGCACCACACTTTCTGAAATGTTGCCAAACTGGGAAGAATACGGAGAAGGGAAATCAAGAAGGTAGGAGGTAAAGAAAATATGCCCAGAAAACAAGAGCCAAAGCTGTGACTTTTGAGAAAAGACTGAAGGAAATGGCTTTGTTTGGTATAAGAAAGAGGAGACATGGGGTAAGATGTAATAATAATCCAGCATTCAAAGGCCTGTTAAAGAGAAAGATGGTAATTTGTTCTCAAAGACCCTTGCAAAATAGACTCTGATGAACTCAATGAATTTGTATTAGAGATTATTTTGTGGCTTTGTATTAGGAATTATCTATGGTGCAGCCTGAAGAGGCTACGTAGAGGAGAAGTGTTTATGGAAGGGTTTTAAGATCAAGCTATACAAATTATTAGGCATGGTCTAGATGTAATAGCCCTATCCTTCAGAGAGGAAAAAGGACTGTGGGACCCCAGGAGGTCCTTACCAGGCTTGCATTGCCATTAATCTATTAAATTAAGACCGGCAACACAGTGGGGTTGACTGTTATTAACTTTGCAGATAATGTTCTGTTCCAAGCTTCAAATATACAGGGCTATTAGAAGATGTCTTTTGTTTTATATGTATATTAGACAACCACAAGTAAGAAAAGAATGCAATTAAATATTTTTTTTAAACTGACTTTAATTTGGGACTAGTTAAGGAATAATGATATGTGGAGAACAAGATGTAGTTAAGGAACTGTGGGAGGCCCTGTGAAAAATTAAATCTGCTGTGTATAATAACATCCATATCTGTTTGAACCCCTCTTCCGTGGCAGCACTCCTCCAAGGACAGGGACTTTGGGATTCGGGGGTCCTGTGACTAAGCCTGAATTCTATGCCTCCTTTCACATGGGGAAGGCAGGTGGAGACCCTCAATGCAAGAAATAAGGCTGGGATGCAAATGGAATTGCTCCATGGTCTGGTTTCCCTTTCCCACTCGGTGACAGGCATACTGTCCACTGCATCATGAATCTTGATGAGTGACAGCAAAAGACCCATTACAAGGTTTCTACTCTTTAGCAGAAACCCTGGCAGCTGCTATGGTATGCTATTTGGCAAAGGTACAGAGTAGGAGGAAAGGAAGATGCTGTTCTGAGGAAAATGTGTTTTCTGAGAAAGCTTAAGATGCAGGGGGAATTAAGTTTGAATGAGTTCTAGCTTTATTCCACATTAATCTCCTGGCTGTTAATCTGGAGTCATTATCCTCAAGCACCAGTGACTGCAAATGCCCTTTTTACCCTTCCGAGTCTCAAGTGCAGTGTGTGTACAGTACACACACATTGACCCGCACCTCTGAGGAGCAGCAGTAAATAGTAGGCAATAATGGTTGGGTGAGAGGGGTAACTGTCCTTAGCAGATGGGATATGTTAGTTCTTTGTTCTTAAGCAGACTCCTGCTGTTACTGAGAAATGTAAAAAAATAAAATAAAAGAAATGTTTCTGCATCTGAGGCAAGCAGAATGCCTGAAATGCCATATGCATGTCTACTTTAGCTCACAGGGACTCAAGGATCCTGTGTGGTATATGCTTGGGGATGAAATAGAGCTGGATCCTCAGGCACAGTGACCTATAAGTCATAACTGCATCCACTCGATTTTTGAAAAGAGCCATAAGGTCAGCATCTTTGCCTTCTAATGCCTGAGGCTCTGAAGTGTTATTCAAGGCAATCATTTGTCTTGTACTTACGAGGAAGTAAAGCTGCGGGGTTTATTGCTTAGAGGAAGTAACAGAAAAACTTTGTTTCTGTCAAGAAAGGAGAGATGGCATCTTAATCAGCTAAAGGTCAGGGTTGGTTAGTTCTTCTGCTAGTGATGCCTCAGAAGATCTCACTGTCCATCAACAATAAAATAGGCAAAGGCTTAACGTATGTAGGACATATTATTTCTCTATGAAGGGAAGGATTTAAGCATGGTGCTTGCTTTAAACTTAGGGTATTCTTCTTACTATATTAAAACCAAGACCTTCCCCATTAATGAATAAGATTAAAATTTAAGAAAAAGCCTTTGAATCTGTAACTTCAAGCACCTCCATAAAGAAAAGTTAATATGCAATGATGCAATCTCTATTTTCTATATCCAGGATGCTTATAATTGCACTTCCACAGGTAGCCTGTGCTAGTTAAGTTCAGATTTTCCTCAAAGTGGAGGTTTTGTCAACACCCAGCAGCACATTGTCTGGAGAACATGATCTGCTTATCTTCCTCATATCAGGAGTTTTTGAACAGATATCTACTCTAAGAATGCACTCTGAAACAAACAGTGTAGTTGTCCCTATTTATCTAACAATAAACTGAGCATCTTTTGTAACAGTGCTGCAGAGAAGGCAGGAAGGATTTGTAACAAGAGGACATTTTGATAATGATACAAATGATGACAAATGATAATTTGCAAAACCTGATCATCTCAACATGTTATTTTAAGAACTAAACATGATTAAAATGTGTCTATAATTCACAGAAACTTTTTGGTTGGGATTGAATGAAACAAAAAAAAGCAAAGCAATTTAGAATCTGGTTTGTGCTTTCCTAGCTGTATAGCATTTTTGGAGCTCATGTGACTAAGAGTCAAACAACAGTACTTGATCTTGAAATCAGCACAGAAGACTCTAAATAGCTGTCTGAGTAAGACCAGCTGAATAATAAAGAAACACCTTGGGCTGCATTCTGGATTTCACTGATGGTATAAGTACTAGGAAAATTCAGAAGTTTTCATGAATTTTTATGTAGTAAGATATCTTTTTTTCATAACGTCTCTCTTTGCTTCTTGGTTTTACCACTTCATCTCTGACATTCAGATTTCTATGACCAAAATGGACTTCTGTGCATCAATCTTCCGAAGTAATACAAACCAAAGAGTATCACGGAGCAATTTCTGCAGTTAGTGGAGAACCTAACTTTGAATTGCAGCATGTTTTAAAAAGACAGCCTGGCTTGCTTTTCTCCCTGTTACAAATTCTGCTCAACTGCCTCAGTCCTTATCTTTAAATATTTTGGCTTTTACTAATGCTTCAGTATACCAACAGAAGTATCTTTCATTGAAGTGAATGTATAGTACGCCTCTTATAAATAAAAAATACATTAACTTTATGATAGTTAAAATGTGCATTCTACACATAGTATCTTGATTGTATGTATTAACTCCACACCTGGTAGCAACTTGGTAGTAACCTCAAGAAAGAGCTAAATGTGCACAGTGACATCCTTGTGATGCTACCATCTCATTCGGGGTCAAAGATGAAGGTCATAGGTGTAACAAGAAAAGCAGCTTGTTTTTCTGCGACCTGGCCTTTTATTAGACATATTGATAAGAAGCATTTTGGATATGTTGTGCTTGTGATACTGTCAGAATTGACAGTGTTTTGTAAAATATGGAAAATGGATGTCAGTATTCAAGTGGATGCTTTCTGATGCCTCTTGTTTCACAGCACGTGTTGTGATCACGTGTTGTGATCACAGCACGTTTTGTAGTTCAGTTTTCTTTTGTTCTGTTTTCTAACCTAAAGATTAGTGGGTCTGAATTTGGATGGAAGTCTTGCCAAACCTCAACTCTATCACTTGGACATTGTTTATAATAGTGTTGGTCAAAAGCCAAACAATTTCACAGAGAAACTTGGTCACAAGGAAAGAAAATGCCTTTTTTGGGTGATATTACTACTATTTGAGCATGTGGTGTTAATCTTACTAATTAATATATCGTGCTAGACAGACATCTTAACATAGACTACCATCTTGAGTTTTGCAGGGTGCAAATATACCCTTCTAGTAAATCTCATTTTTCCCGAATTTCATGTGCTCATGCCCCTGCACTGACATTTGCTGTTAGTGTTTGTGCTTTTCAGCCATGTTCATTTTATCATGTCCTTACTTTAAAAAAGGGGAAGGTTGATGTCTTGATACTGTGGGAAAACTAGAACACAGAGGGAGTTGTTAGGAATATCTGGAGCCAAGGACAGCTAGGAAAGCCATTACTTCTGTCTTTGGTGCTTGGCAGAGCTGAGGATAAAAGATCCTGGGATAGTATGTCTCCCATATATAAACCCCAAGATTTAGGGGAGCTACAGGTCTGCACTGAGGCTACTCTCAGTGTAGCTGCTTCTTCCAGGTGCAGTTTAAAAAGATGAGGAAATGCTCCTTTCATCCTTCTTTCCTTCTCTACAGCATTCATTTGAAGACCAAGTGCAATCTGGCAATACAGAGATCCAGTATATAAACCATCTTGAATTCCTTACAGCATTTTCTGAATTGAAGGCATTCAAGAGTTGTCAGATGTTGCACGTTGACAGACACGCAACTTCCTACGTCAGGCATCTATGAAATACTAGAGTCATATCATCTCAATCTTCAAGAATTTGAGCATGAACATAATTAGGGCTCTACCTCTGTGAAACGACCAAACCTGAACAAAAATAGCTTTTTGATAGTCCAGTTCATCTCACTTACTCTGGATTTAGCCCATCAGAAAGCACCCTAAGGTGTCACTTGACTTGATCTAAGGGAGGAGTTTGTATTCAGAGAGCTCCCTCAGCAACAATGTGTGATGGAAGACCTATTTTAAATTTTGCACAGGGATGTTCATGGGGGACATCTTTGAATCAGCACCTACCTTGATGAAATGCTGGGAGGATCTCTTTGCCTTGCAAAGGATGGAGGTTTCCTAACAGCCCTCCATGTCCTGATAGCATCTGGCCAGACTTCACAGCTCAGTGAGTGTTCCATACAGCCTGGTGCAGTGAAGAGTATCTGATGTGCACAGCCTACTAATGTAGCCGAACAATCTACTCAGAATCAGTTTCTCTTGTGGTACCAGAAAGCACAGTTGCTGAGGAAAGCCTAATTCAGTGTCTAACTGCTTTGTTTTTCTGGACTATTAAGAGCATGAGATTGTTTTACTCAGAAGATGCCTTTCCCCCCCTCCCTTCACCTCTGACACAACATTAGTGTTCCAAACTACTAAGCTATATTTTTTTCTGGAAATTTCAACAAAAATAAACATGTTTGGCAGACACTTGAAAAGAAAAAATACAGCCAGCAAACAGAAAAACTGTGGCCCATTGAAGACTATGGGGAATTCTTGCATAATTTGATCTCAAGCAGCCTCAGTGATTCCCGTTCCAATTACTGTTCCATTTTGACAAATCAAGGATAACCGATGTAGAATTAAATCACTTGGGAAGAAGAATAAATCACAGTCATCAATGCTTGCAGAGCACTTCATTAAGTTAAGCTATCAGCTTTCCATGGGGAAAAAAAAAAAAAAAATCTTTCAAACAAAGCAGCCCTGAGGGGAAAGGTGGCAGCAGCATAAAAATTCAGTGGTTGACAGGATGTAGGTAGCTACAGGCTTTGGTTTTGAGATCCTCCTCAGCATGGTGCACACTCCTTGCAGCTGTGTCAGATCTGGCCTCCCAAAGAACATGTGGCTCTGGTCAGGGCAACATCTTAGTGTGAAAGAGCACAGGAGTGAGGTCAGCGAGAAGGAAGGGATGTGAAGGTGGTTTGAGGAGGTGAAGGAAAGGTGGGAAGAGGGTACAGGATCCCGTAAGGTGAAGAAGGTGATTGTAGCCTAAACAGCAAGTAGACTGAGGATGTGAAGAAAAAAAAATAAAAAGAGAACAGAGAGAAAACCCCCAAACTTTTCCTAGTTTTGGACAGGAGCTCTTTGGTTGTGTAACACAGATGAGCAGTGAGAGTGGAGTGAGAGAAAAATTAAAAGCCTGGGGGACATTCCCAGAGAGCTGCTTCGCGCTCAAGGACTATGGAGGCAGAAGATGGTTTCTAGGGTTATACCAAGCGGTTTGAGAAGTGATGAGGCAAAGGAAGTGTCAAGTGGAACAAGAGTCCCAGACATGTTGCTGGTATGACTGGTATAGATTTAGCAGCCCAATCCTGGTGAGGTGGGATGGGGAGGAGAGGTGTACTCTCACCAGAAGTGTTTCATCATACCTTCAGATATTTCTGATACAAAAGCTGTTGCATGATGGGTAAAAGGACAGATTGTATTGATGCCTCCATTCCCCCTCTAAATGTGGGCATAATGGATATATTTTCTTGATCATGTGTTGATCTTGATGCTCACTGAGTTATATTCTGATAGCTCCAGAGGCTGAAACCTTTCATTTTCTGGTACAATCAGATATTGCAAGCTTCTGCAGTACTAAGATCTCCTAGGGCTAATTCCCAGGATAAACAGGAAGATCTTCATGATGATTAGATCCAACATTTTGGTGATGTCACCATTTTATTCCAGTGGTTAAACTGAATCCATTTACCTACTTCACATACGTTAAACAGTCATCAGAAGACAGAACTCAGCAAACTATAATTCAAAGTACCACTAATCTAGAAATTCATCCTACTCTGCTGCCAATTCCATGGGTTTTGCAGATCTCTCTGTGAATATTTGTCTCTCTTTCCATCTCGGTTTTGAATATAAACAGATGGAGGGTTTAAAAAAAAAAAAAAAAAAGGAAATGCTGTGTGGTTTCTAGCTATAGATAAATACCCGGATAAAATGTCCTCAATAGATTAAACAAATAAGCTTTTAAGAAGCTTGTGTAGCCTCATCTCCTACTATTGAACGTTTCTTGTTTTGGAATTAACACTGTTTTGATTTTTTTCCTGAAATGGTTTGCTTCCTGATTGGTCTGTCTTTGCACTGTGTAGCTGTGCCCAGCGTGTTTTGGTGCGTGCTGCCAATAAACAGGTAGTAGCTCTGAGGACAAGCAAGTGCTCACTTCCCACTTCAAGGACTGGAAAAAAGGAGGGAAAACAGGGAAGGAGAAGCTTTCAGAATGCCCCCTCAAAAAAATATAGATGATGTGAGATTCTGAAAGTTGGTGAGACAGTGGGAAATACCCAGAGCTTGTGCTAGCATATGTCTGATAGCAAAGGAAGGAGTGAAGACAGGGTTCAGAACTTTGCTGTAGTTTGTTCCTTGTTGCACAGGAGGAAATCAACATAATCTATGTTACAGGACCAACCTTCCTGAAACAATAACTCTGCATTTTCAAATGGCGGATCAAAACTTCCACGGACTCATTCAAGGCCTGAAAGTTTTAAAAAGTGAGTTCACCAGGGGCAGGAACTTGAGCTCAGATATCCTCAGATATACTCTATCTGGTATACATTAGCATTCCTAACTTTGTGCTGGCAGTCTAGGAGCTTCAGTAGTCCTGTGGAGCTTTACATGAGGAGGGGATGGTGTGAGTTTATGAGGTAAAGAGGTACCCTTCAGCTCTGCAACATGAACTCAGGCTCTCTTTGAACTTTTTGGTGCTGAAAGTTTCCCTGGAATATGAAGAAACCCTTTGTATAAAGTAAACAAATGATAGCTGTATGCCTCAAAGAAGTAAAAGATGTGAAGGTTGCCTTGTATAAAGCTGAGACAAAAGTTTTAGTGAAAACTTTTCAGGAAGTGCATATAATGAACTTTGAGGTCCCTCTGTGCAGGTCTGCATAAAAGCTTTCATCTATATCAACAGATGTACTCTTCTTCCTGCAGGGAAGTTGAAGAGAAAAATCCCATATGTAGTAACCCATTTGGGGTTTTAGTGTGTCTTGCAACCATTTCCACACCACAAAACTGAAAAAGTCCTACCTCATTTGGACAACTCTGCTTTGCTTCCAACACTCAGTGTTTGTTCAAAAACATTTCTGATGTTTCCAGTTACTCATCCAGTTACTCATCCTTGTCAGTCCATTTCCCTGGACTGACAAACTGCTGACACTGGTAAAGAAGCACAACTGGACTAGTAAATAGCAAATCCTGATGCTCTTGCTTAATTGTCAGTGATGCCTCCTTACAATTATTTTGTCACTCTGTCGTGGAGGTCACCACAGAAGCCCAGAAACTGAAGACATGCCTGGACTCCATCATGGCAGAGCCTTAAAAAATTTGCATTTTAAATGAATTCAGTAATATAGTCTCCGGCAAAGCTGTGTGACATTAAAGCACTCACAACTGCAGCAGGAAAAAATCTATGAGAAAGTCACAAATCGTGGAGTTTAGTTCAGGGCAGGAAGAAATGCTTCCTATGAACATATTACTCACTATTTGTCTTTAGGTGGGTTCTCAGACCTTGCTGTAGCCAATGATGGGAAACTAAACTTTATGACCTCATTCTGAAAACAGCTTAAAAGGTTTATGACAAAAGAGTAAAGAAAAGTTTCCATAAATTAATCAGGATCAAATTTTGAAAGGCCTGAGAGTCCTGTGGCAATCCATCTGCTAGGAGACTATCTAAATGTCTAAGGAACTGGGTTTTAAGTAATCTGGCTATTCCAAATCCCATTGTAAAAGAGACCCTCAGAAGTCCATTTGTCTGAGCTTTCATAAAGGATTCACATTATGCCATACAGCATTTTTTATATCCATAAATCTAAGAGGAAATATATACAGAATTGTGTCATTTGAAAATACAGATTATATGACAGTTTTGCCTTTTGGATTACAATCATCAACTGGTGAGTCGAGCTCAGCTTTTATATAATACACAAATAATTGATGCTTTTATATAATTGATGCTCTTGTAACTTATACTCATTATGACTTTGCTCATGCAAGTGTTGCATGCTTACATTAAACCAGGAACAGCTTCAACGAGCTTCTGCTTTACAAATTTCATCCCATGTGCAAGTCTTTGCTACCCTGCCTAGAAAAGAAATTCCCTCCAGCAGAGAGGGGCAATGTGCCACTAGTCATATTTTAAAGACTTAGGAGGGACATAAATGATGCATAACTTTTTACACAGGTTGTATACACGTATATACATTTCAATAGCATTGTTAGTGTTATTTGAAGTATTTATAGAAGTGCTTTGCATTCAGTGGTGAGTTAAAAAAAAAATTAAAAAAATCTGTGCTTCAACTGACATTTTAAAGGGATATTTAGAAACTTTGCTACCATTTCCTGAGGCCCTTCCCACGATAGAGGCAGTACTGAGACATAGAAGGTTAATTAGTGAATGTTTGTAAAGGACTTTGAAGATGAAAAGCTTGCTTTATTTTTCTTTCTTGCCTTTTTTTTTTTTAAATGCTAAACATGCTGATGATTATCAAGGTGGGATTTTTGACAGCTTCTTTGTTTTGCATGCTGCACTGAAGTGGTTTGCTATGAATCCAGTTGGCTGCCAGATTTTCAGTGGTGAGTTTACCTGCTGTGCCTTGTGTACCCACCGCTGCCTTTTCTTACGCTGCCGTTTCTCCCATGGACCTGCACTGCTGATGGTGCGTGCTGATGCAGGAGGAGGCTGGGCTCAAGTGCCACATTGCATACCACCAGAAAGCATGGCTGTGGGTCAAGTGGAAGAACCACCCTATCTGTAACGCTGAAGTTCATAACTTCTCCTTGACTTCAGCAAGCAACAGAAACATAACCTTGCAACCCAGGAAATGAAGCTTACTGAGCAAGATCTGTGAGACTCTTCTTCTCACCTACAGAGGCAAGCCACACTGATGACCCACTTAGCATTGTACATCCTACCCTTGCAAGACTGAAAAGATGTGACAGCAGCTTTGCCACTGGCAAGTTTGACAAAACCTCCTTTTCATGAAATCCCATACCAAATGACAATATTTAAAGAGTCAAGTGCTAAACAGTCTGCACTAGTGCATCTATTCATTTAAACAGAACTCAGCAGCAGTGACAAGCTTTGAGTCTATTTCTCAGAGCTTTCTGCTGTTTTGGTAAAGAATCATAGAATACCAGGTTGAAAGGGACTTCAAGCATCACCTGGTCCATGCTTTCTTGGCAAATGCACAATCTCAATAAGATGGCCCAGCACCTTGTCCAGCTGAATCTTAAAAGTGTATGATGCTGAGGACTCCACCACTTTCCCCTCTCTTCATTAAACTTA
Source organism: Megaceryle torquata (assembly GCA_024611175.1). Classification (NCBI taxonomy): domain Eukaryota; kingdom Metazoa; phylum Chordata; class Aves; order Coraciiformes; family Cerylidae; genus Megaceryle; species Megaceryle torquata. The sequence continues at coordinate 16,867 of JANIJG010025882.1, forward strand.
TTAGGTCATTCTTTATCTACCGTATACACTTCCATGTGAACCAAAGCATGGAACAAGGCAAACAGCATTCTACTGCATCACAAAAATGAGTTTATTTTTATATTCAATAAAATTAGCTACTGCTATTCTGCCAGGAATCTTGAACTTGATTTATTAAGCTTTCACTAAGATAGACCACTGTAGTACTGGAAAATTTTATATCTAATAGAAATAGGTTTATGAAACTGGCTATATTGATAAAAATATAGCTAAAAGTAAGTGCTCAAGGAAGGTGTGTGAGAAAGAAGGTATCTATGCCATTGGGGTAGTTCAGTTTATAATGAACCTATTTACTCACTTCCCGATAGCCTTTGCATAGTGTTTTGGCATTGCTTTCTCTGAGAAATCATAAATTTAAGTTATGGCCATTAAATTAGTCTGAAATAGGTGTTGGTAGAGTAGCAGTCTTTCACCCAAGAAAGTATTCTGGAGATCATTTTGAATTATAAACTCAATATTCAATAACCCAGCACTGAGGATGAAATGTCATCTATGAGGCCATTAAAAACCTTTTTGTGAAATTGCACCGACCCTTTCCTAAAGGAGCTGCCATCACCTCAGCTGTCATCTTAAACATTAACTGCTATAGGTACTTCCTCCAGTCTGTGTCTTCCTACAGCCCTTCTCCTCCCGACTTCCAGGCAGGACCTACAGACACTTCTCTTTCCGCAGCACTGCTCAGAAGGCCAGTTGCTACATCCTCCACTAAAGAAAAGTAGTTGAAAACACCACAAAGAGTACATCTACCTAATCCTGCCCAAAACATATCCAGAGAGCTTAAACCTTTGTCACGAAACAAAATAATAACATGTATGAAGGCATTCAGTTAATAACTTAGGAAATAGAATGCACTGTGGCCACACGTTTGGTCACTCAACAGTGACCAAATCTTGATGCAGCTTTATTTTAAAGAAAATGTCAGTTTTACCAAGACAGACAAACAGCCTCTAACATGTCTTTTCTTAGTTCATCCCTCCTCCAAGTTTTCTTTCTGTCCTTAAAAAAATATGTAATTCTTCCATCCTGACAGCCCTCATGGAGTCACACAAACACCTGTTTGCTCCCTCCTCTTAGGCCATCCCACACCAGCCCAGGTTGTGTTTCTTTATCTCATTCTTGTTAAATTAAAAAAAAAATAAAAAAAAAATAAAAAAAATGACCTGTGTGTAGCATACTTTCATACCTCCCAGAGTCCTTGTGAGACTAAGTTTGTATCCCATGCCACGAAGCATCCAGGGGTACCATGGAGGTGTCTCCAGGATTACTTTGGGTAGTCTGAATGTGCCACATCCACTTGCCTGAGTCCTTTTCTTCCCCCTGCAAACTAGCCTGATGGAAATTCTCCAAGCTGGTCCAGCTACTGACTTTTCAATGGTCTCGTCTCTGGCTAAATAATGACTTTGAGCTTCCCACTGAGTGTTGTCCACCTGGAGAAGTGACCTATTGGTCTGAACCAGCTTCTGTTGAAGGGAAGCATTAGAAGGTCAATGCAATTTGCAGTCTGACAAGGATGCTTACAAAGATGAATTTGGGATCAGTATTACCTCTAATAACTATTGCCTAATCACATTTTGTTTGATTATATATAGGTCACTGTTTCTCCCAGGAATTGCCTGGTGACTGCTTGCCTTTTCGTGTTGCTTTCAAGAGTCCATAGGAGGCAGCCTGACCACCAAGTAACTATGAAGTAACCTTGCTGCTGCCTACCCCACAGTGGGGGAAGGCCCTGTTGGTGTGCAAAGTCTTCCTCAGCAGGGTTACCTGCGTGGTTTTGCTTTGATACAAAACTGGGAAGAAAGCAGCCTGACTTTCAGGAGGAGGGCAGCCACGTGTGCTCTTGTAATGTTAAATATCACTTACAGAGGCTTGCCCGTTGTCCTCTGCAAATACCAAAGAAAGCTAAGCTCCTAAAGATCTCAGGTTTTGGCACACAGGCATTTTGTCAATTTTGCCCAACCCATCTGGTGTCTGGTGAAAGTTAGGTCCATTGGATTAGCATCCAAAACCTGGGAACAATTCAGAGCCTTATCTATTTACAAGTCTATTCCAGCATCTTTATTCACAGCAAAACGTAGAGTGGACAGATTTTTTTAGGCGGATCTCCATTGGATTCTGAACCAATAAAACAAGTGCTAGAAATAATCTTGCATTAGCAAGCCCCCGGGGTCAATATACTAATTTTTGAAAGTCTAGGGATGCATTTTTTTGCAGTAAGCAAGACCATGACTTTTCTAAAAATGCCATCCACTGAAAATAACATTTTTTATTTCTGCAGCGGGATACATTTATGCTGGAGCCTCCTCATATGAAACAGGCTGGATAAAATCTTCTCTGCACCAGCAGTTTAATGATCACAAACCAAAAATGAACCTAAATCTCTTTGTCCTGACACAGCCTATTTGCATTATTTTAAGATTTGTCACAGCATCATCTGCACAATACTGATTTTCTTGCAAGACATGAAGAAACCCAGTAACTGAGCATTAGGGAAATCAAGTGTTTTAGAGTAACATGCACATGAGATTCTGAGGGCAGGAGGGTATCACACTTGTTACAAGCCTGTCGCTTGTACACTTGCCACCAAGGGATACGGTCACGTCCTTCAAACGTACAGTGCCATGTCAATTGTCAGCTCTACCATGCATATGCAATTGCATTCCATGCCTGCTGAAATTACACTGCCGAAGACAACGATTAATATTCCATCGGCTCAGCACGGCAACCCTTTCCAGCAGCATCCTGTACTTAGGTTGGATTAAATGTACCGTGAACACAGGTTCCAAATGGACTGGAAAATATATCGCCTATGCAAGTTCGTTTTTTTCTGCTCTGTTTGCTGGAAGACCTATTTTAAAGCTATGTATGTTGTGGACAGAGTCGTTTTTTTTCTCTTCCAAGAGAGGGCACTATGAGCTTTACTTCTGCTGCTCTCAGAAGCAAGGGTAATTGTAGTTTGTTGGCTGGGTCTCAAGTGCCAAGCCCGAGGTACAGGCACCAGAAACTAAGCAGACCTTCCAAACTTGATTTCCTTTTGGAAATCTCAAATAGCTGCATGTGCTTTCTATGCTTGCCCCACAGCAGGTCTGGCCGCAGGGAAGAGTGCTGTGCCTGGAGGCCCTCACCACTGTGCTGTGCCAGAGCTGCAGCCTGGTTACTTTTATGCCTAACCCAGATTGGTTTGGCCTAGCATGGTTTAGTCTCCACAGGCAGTGGTGGAGACCATGCACTGCATTCCTTATCCATAAGCATCTAACTCACATGTGGGTCTTCTGCTTTTGATGATTTAACAGGCTCCAAGAGCTAGATGAGAACCTCCCTGCAAGTGTTCAAGACTGGGTTGAATGGGGCTTTGAGCAAACCTGATCTAGGAGAATGTGTCCCTGCCCATGACAATGGGGTTGGAACTAGATGATCTTTAAGGTCCCTTCCATCACAAACTATTCCCTGATTCTACACGAGCTGTGACTCTTATTAGTCGTACTCTGGCTTGTTAAATGACTGCCAGTACAAATACTGCTAAATAAATGCTGTGAGGCAAGAATAACCATTTCTTGTATCATCACCCCTCCCACCTGAGAGTGACATTGTCCAGTAAAGTCTGGTGCAATATATAAGTCTGTGCCATTCCCCATTTCCCCACCCCCAAAAAAAAAGAAAAAGAAAGAGAAAGAGAAAAAGAAGAAGAAAGAGAAAGAAAAAAGAGAAAAAGTAAAAGAAAAAGAAAAAGTGCAAACCTGACCATATGATACTGCATAAGGACAACAAACACTGTGTTATTTCTGATCTAGTTCAGTTTCACAGGGCTGTAACTCACTGGAAGCAGCAGTCTCTGGGGTTAACACATGCATTAAATAACATTCCTTCTGCTTTCTTCAGAAAGAAAACAGGTTTTAGAGTATAAGCCTTTCTGCAACAAGAGCTCTGGTGTTGAACTTCACACAGATGGTGCTTATTAGAGAGATTTCAATTCCCAACAACCTAAAGCACCACCTGATCTGTAATTCCAGCTCTTCCCTCAATTAAAGAGCAAAAATCATCCACACTGTGGGGCTAGGGGTTTACTCTCACAGGGTGTACTTACAGGTGGATTCCAAGCAGGGCACCTCATCTTGTGGCAGGGATGTGAGGAGCAAAAGCAGCAACCCAGATGAGCACCCTGAGCAGAGCATGTTCCTTGGTGCCTGCTGTGCCAGTGGCACCCCTCCTAGGGTTCTGTTATGGGTCTGATTCAGGTGAGTGCTGACACAGGAGTTCAGCCTGTCTCTGCCAGCAAACATAATGCAACTTTAAGGAGGCCCAAGTCACTTTCTCTGCAGTTCTGAGCACCTGTCACTGGTAATTGCTTTTTCTTGCCAGCCTCTAGTCGAGTACAAATACCCCTTTGCCAAATGCTGCTGCAGAAGTGTTGCCCCAGTTGGCAGCCTTAGGACAGGAATGAGCAAGGTCATCTATTACCAATTACTGCTGAAACGTGACTGCCCCAAAGAGCAATAAACTCTCCCATGGCCGGTGCTGTAGTAGGCATGTAGGTCTGTCCAAGGTTCTGTGGTAGGTGGTCCAGCTATACCTGTGGGTCTCCTCAAAGCATGCTGGTCCTTTTATTGGTCACCTTGGATATTTTTTACACTCTTTGATGTAATTATCACAGGTTCAGATTAGTTCCCTAGAGGCTGGTTTCATTGCTTTCCTGGGTCAAGCTCAGGAGAGCCAAAGGGCGAGGCGTGCTTAGTGCTGCTGCTGATAATGACAGAGCAGGTGGAAGAGACTTCTGTTTGTCTCCTATCTTTAAATACAAATCTTCTTTGTCTTATCTTAGCCTACTATATCCTGTGCAGGCAGACAGGGGGTTTAAACTGCAGCTGCATTTCTTTGCTTGTCTTCTCCTCTTGGCACCCTTTGTCACTTTTACAGTCATTTGGAGCTGGCTGCACTCAGCTCAGAATTTCTGAATGTTTGTCCTTCCCAAATACCTCAACTTTTCTATACCTACACCATTCTTCATTTTAAGTTCCTCTCTTCTGGTGCTTTAACAGTGGGATTTAGCCCCATCCTGTCTGATAATGACTTTTGAATCCGTAAGTTGTTTTCTGATGTTCAGAGGAGGTCTGTGGACCTACAAGATGTATTTCAGTTTCCTTCTCCATATTAATAATAATTACTATTCTTCATAATATCAATCCTAACATTCATAGAAGCTTCCCAAACCAGCTGATCACTGAAGTGGGGGGGGAAAAAGTGTGCCAAAAGATTTATTTAATTACTTTTATTAAAATAAAAATATCATGCATTAATACACATTAGACACTTCTGAGAACCAGTAATATGGAGATTAAGACTATGTAATTTCTGCATAAAATAGGTTGAGCTGGTAAAACATGCAGCCTACGTATTGGAAGGGACTGGATGGAAAGATGAAAATGGGAAAGGTGCTGTAGTGGCTTTTTTTTTTTTTTTTTTCCTGTGTACAAAGTTCATCTATAGAGACAAAAAAATGATTTAATTTACTAATCATGATTCTGGGGATTTATCCATGCTGAATGTGTACTGACAGTCCCACCTCCTCTCTTCTTTACTGTCTTGTCCAACTGGTGTATTTTGCTCTGTTATGTTGAGGACCCTGTAATTCCTTTAATCTTTGCCTGCTACATATTCTACCAGTTGGATAATTGAACACAAATACTGAAGGGACATCAGGGCTTCATTTGACTGGTTTTGTGAATACAATTTTGCTTCTTGCCTAGTGTAGTGCAACAATTTAAGTCACTTGTGTGACACTGGTTGAAGTTGTATTTTGCTTTTCCTTACGAGGACGTCCTGTGTTGCACAGCTCGTAGCTACACAATTCAGAAATGCCCTCATGCCACATGTCACATACATGGGCTTTTAAGGGATTACTCTTGAGTCTGCTTCTGCTATTATCATAAAAGCGAAGTGATAACCTGCAATGCAATTTGAAATAACAGCTTCTATTAGCTCCCTGATAAGCAGCACCTCAGCTTTCATATTGCACTTCCAATGGGCACAAGTGTTAGTTGTATTATTGCTCACATTATGGGACTCCAGCACCGTGCGTGCAGCGAGCCAGAGAGTCTTGGAGAGAGGAGAGGGTCCTGCTGTTAGCTTCACTAAACTCTGGATAATTCCCCGAGGTGACAACTTTTACCAGAAAAAAAAAAACAACACATAAATCTAAGTCCATCAATAAAGAACCCTTAATGTGAGTTCTTCTCTGGCTACAAGCCCTACAAGCTAGCCACTGATTTCTCTCCCCAAATACAATAGTATATTACAATAAAAGTTCTCCAAAAATTAAAAACAATTAAAAAGAATAATGTACACCTCATTTTTATCACTCAATATACAAACAGTTTTGATCAACAGTATAAACCATTAAACCATATAAAAGTCAAGAGTTTCTTATTGTACAAATAGTGCTTTCATAGTTGAGTAACTTTACAATGCTGTGAGGGTACCGTCTGTATCTATGAATATATTGCTTGACAGTTTATTAAAACCAAGACATTATACCTTGTACTCGGTTGATTGCATCAATATAAAGCAGCCTATACCAGGCAATGGATCCATAGGATCTCTGATTATTGAGAGGGATTTGCAAAAATCACTCAACATTAGCCTTGTTTTTTACTCTCAATGTAATCAAGTGAAACATCCCATTCATTTCAAGGGGAATATTAGGAATGTAGGATTAAAAAAGCAACATAGGTACATGAGCTAAGCCTCCTACCATTGTAGACAACTACTTTACTTATTCCCTTTCATAAAATATGATAACATCAATGATGGTTACAAATGCACACTTTCCAGCTAGCTTGTGACAGCATAAATTCCAGCACGACTGAAAACAAGGTACTGTATCAACTACATAGGAACAACACCTTCAACCAGTCATTAGTGGTGGGTTTGATTTCTGGTTTTCACCTTCTTAATCAGAAAAATCTGTTACTTCAAGGTGGAAGGTACACAGAGTCCGCAAGACCCACACTGTTGTGCATCCAGACATTCCCATCTGCACTACGTAAGAGGACGAGAGCAAAGTTGGTGAAGTGTCAGCCCTGAATCTTGGCCAAAGGCATTTTGCCTGCTGACTTCAATGGTGCAGCAAGTGGAGTTTCTTCTGCTAGCTAGGTCTCCAGTTATCAGTTTTTCTTTAGGAAACCCTTTTTTTTGGATGCTACTGAGGGTTTGCTTGACTACTAACTGTGGTACAGCCTATTACTGCTGCAGTCTTCTCTCCCTGTAGAAGAAGAAGGGGTTGCATGCAGTGCCTCTGACCAACCCACAATTCTCAGTCCAGGTGACCATGGTAATACAGGTGATCTGCCAAAACACATGATGTTGAACAGGAGGCAGGATGTGTGGCAGAAAGTAAAGCCTATCATGGAAGTGCTGTGATGCCAACTCCCCTATATAATCAAAGTAATACATAACCAAAAGTTATCGGCTTCAAGTGTCACTGTCTGCCTACACACTTCCTCACATAAAACACAGTTATCATGTCTCATCTTCCTAACATTGAATTTTTTCCTGATACTGAACCAAACCATCATGTATTTGTTTCTCTTCTTCTTGACTGTGTCCCTGTTCAGCTATTACGTTGAGTAGAAAATCATTCAAAACAGAGATTGTAGGTCTGGCCCTGAAGTAAGAGCTGGTTCTGATACTTATTTTGGTTTTCTACAGGCAGGCCCCCCCTCCCGTCAAGCCACCTTGGCTCAGTGGAGGTCTGGCCTAGCCGCATTGAAGAGTGGAGATCTGTAGCTTTCCCCTGTAATGAGAGGCTGTGGAAGTGGTGATCAATATCCTATTCCTTTAAAGCAAGAAAACAACATGTTACATCTTTGGTCCTAAAGCAGCCAGTTTGACAAGCTACTTGAAGGTGTCATGTTTTTGTTTTGTTTTGGTTATTTTTTCTTTTTTTTTTTTAATTATTTTGAAAAGGCTCCTTCAAAGTTGTATGTTGGAACAAAGAGGTAACACTTAAAGAAAGAAAGCTAGAAAAGGGGATCCAAATATAAAAATTTGAACCAGTGGTGATAAAACATTACAAAGCATTCTGCCTTGCTGTTATACACAGAGATTGACATTTCATCAGTATACGGTTTCCATCAGGAAGGAGGACATAGGTACATTTTCATACTTGTCCTGAGTCAGATGTTTTCTCACAGAGATACGTGGGGGAAAACAAAAGGCAGAGTACCATAACTGCTGACTTTGAGAGGCAGTGGTTGCACTGACAGAAGATGTTGAACTCTGAATCTGAAAAATGAGCACTTGTCTGGAAATGCAAAGTTTCTCCTTGGCACCCTGGAGCACCCCCAGACAGATCGAGGACACCTCAGGCACCTTGTGATGGGACCTCTTTAAGCTGTAGACTTAACTGTGTCTATCAGGAAAGAGGAGAGAATCACCCCATAGTACGAATGCCATGCACATTTGTTTTTGCACAAGCAATCTCTGCAGGAGAGCTTTGCAGGTAGAGGGGACAGAGGCCACGTGTCTATTCCCACCTATACCTGCAGGAACAGTCAATGGCCACAGTGACGTCCCTGGGCAAATCTGGCAGTTGTCTGGGGTAGGGATTGGCTGGCTGCAGCCCTTCCCTGGCATTACTCTCCCTACACTCCACTACTCTCCTTCCTTTTGAATAAATCATGGGACTGTATTTTGTAACGCTGGGCCTTCACGTGGCCATATGATGGTGATGCTGGAGGGACAGGGCACAGAATCATAGAATGTTAGGGGTTGGAAGGGACCTCTGGAGATCATTGAGTCCAACCCCCTGCCGGAGCAGAATCACCTAGGGCACGTTGCACAGGAACGCATCCAGATGGGTTCTGAAAGTCTTTGGAAAAGGCGACTCCACAACCTCTCTGGGCAGCCTGTTCCAGTGCTCTGTCACCCTCACAGTGAAGAAGGTCTTCCTCATGCTCAAGTTTATACCCACTGTTCCTTGTCCTGTTGCTGGACACTACAGGAAAGAGATCGTCCCTTTCCATTGCTGAGGCGTTCCAGAAACCATCTAGTTCCAGCTGCCCTCTCTAGAGAATTCACTGCACTGTTGCCTGCCAGATGGAAATACTAGCAAGCCCGTGGCCTCTTGAATGAATTTACCCAACAAGACCAATTGCAACATCAAGGAAATTTCCCAAAGCAACTCCCTCTGCAGCAGAAGAAAACAACCCAAGGCCCAGATGAAGTCCTGGCACTGTACACAGATCACTGGAAAACATCAAAGTAAGACAAACTCTTGACTTACATTTTCATATACTTAGCAGTTATTAAAGTCTTAAATTATTATTGCAAAAGCCGTTCCACATTAACCGCCGCTTTGTGATTAAGAGATACTAAGCCCTAACCTGTGACTGGTTTTATTTTGCCTGCCATGAGAAATACAGTAACAAGGGAAATTCTAGTTTTCTCAAAGGGTAAGACTTTTAGCTTTTACAAGTGGCCATGGCCTGCTACACTTCCTTATTTAGTTGCATTTTTAAAATCAGTATTTTCTACCTACACCTCCCAAAAGACAGTGGCAGAACTTTCAAGTTATTTTTGGAAGCTGGTTTATGCTGCTGAACCATGTTCACCTTCACAAGCAGCTGTGATCTGTGGTGGGCTCCCTGCTGTTAAATGGACAGTGAACTGCAGTGGGAAACCCAGACCATTTCATGCTTATTGATTATTTCTTTTTTTCATCTCAGTGGAAATAATTTGTTACATTGCTGATGTCTGTTACCCTACGAGCACCACTCTGTGTAGCACCCGTGCCTCCAGTGACAGCCATGCAGCTGTGTGGTCCCTCCCATCTGCTCCCAGTGCTGCTCTATTAGCCCTGCAGGTACTGCCCACGGACTACAGCACACTGCCCAGTTTTTATTTTCCGACGGTTTTTGAATCATTATTCAGATGGCGATTTACAAATCATGGCTGGCAGGATGCCTGTTTACCAGAGCTGCTTTCCAATATAGCTGATCCCACCAACCTGGAATCTATACATTTGCATCAAGGATTTGGGGTCCTACCTCTTTCCTACTTTTCTCATCAAAACCAATACATTCAAAAAGCGATGCTCTTTCAAACTTCCATTACTTAATTTTTAGGTGAATCTCCTTGTCTCTAGCAATGAGTTGCTACTAAATCCCTCCTAAATTGTTTTAAGAGGGCAAGCATATTAACCTCTATTAAAATAATTTTCATGCTACATAATGTTGGTGATACATATTAGTACTTAGTGTTCATTCTTGTTTTAGCTAACAGGTCAAACCAAAATACCAATAAATTCCTTTGTGTGATAGTGTCGGAAAGATTCTGCAGGAGGACATGCACTATGTGATTTTCTAGTGTTCTGCTTGGAGACAGAACAGATTTAGCGAATTGAAAATTATCTGTGATTTCTGCTAAGATCTTTTTTTTATGTACTTTCCTCCCGGGGCAGTGGGTGGAGAAAAGCAGCACTGCCTGTGCGCACATGTTGCACGCTTGTGAGAGCAACACACGAAATCTGCTCTCAGGAACTTAAGGGGAAATCTGCCACTAATTGGACGTGGGAACTGGATTTTGGTTAGTGTTTTAAATACAAGCCAGGCATAAATGAAGTAAAGCATTTCATCCTCCATACCACTGTGCCTGGGACGTGGTCTCAGTGGCACGCGTGTACCACACAGGACAATCTTTGGGATTTTGATCCACTATACTGCTCTACCCTAGACTGCAGCGTGGCCTATGAAGTCCTGCACACACACAAGCTGCTAATGCATTTTACAGTGTGTTATTCATAAAAAGGGTCATTTCACACAACCATGCTTCTCCTTCTTTCCTCAGTAAATCTCTAAAAACAATGTTCTGGGGATCTGCTGCTTGATCCTGGACTCCAGATGCAATTGTTAAACTGAAACACATACGGATATATTCAAAACACAGTGGTGGTGGCATAAATTTGACTATTTCTTGCTACTTGATATTGACTACATATCCTCTACAACTCAGATGCTTATGGTACCCTCAAGCACGTCACCGGTGTTCAACTAGCTAAGGGCCTTGTACCAAAATCACCAACTGCGCATCTGCTTTCTGATCTAGTGGTTTGATTAAAATAGCACTGCCAAGCTGCTGGTGGGATGCATCTAAATTATTCACTAAATTCACACTTTAGGCACTTCACCCCTCCTACATCCATAAGGAATGTTAATGATGGAGGAATCTGAAGTTCAGTATCATGGGCCCCTGGAAAGAGTATCTGCTTTTGCTGCTGTGATTGATTTATACTATCAGGCTAAAATCTTATCCCTGCCTTGCCTGCCAATTCCACACTGATAACAGAAGATGATGCCGGGTATTTTAAAGAAGTAGTAGGCAGCCCTGTGTTTCAGAAGAGGGAGATAATATTTTCCAACAATTTTCCATCATTCCAGAATATTATTCTTTTCCTTGATTCATTCTCACTGCCCCTCCCGCATTTCCAGGATATGTAACCCAAAAAGGACAAGCAACCAGCCCCAGCCTCTGCCCCAGGACGGTACAGCAATTGGCAGTATTCTGCCTTGAAGTGAGTAAAGTGTTAACACCAATACACCCCTTTTCTTTGACGAATGTAAAAGGGAAAATGATTTCTGCTCCGAGTCCCTTTAAGGGAAATAAAACTGCTTGGCTAGAGCTACCTGTGTTTCTTGCCCTAGTCAAGTTTAATTTAGTATAGTTCTTCCAGTCTGTCTCACGAATGCTCCAATTTGCCACCATTTGCATTTCCTTGACATTTAATTAAAGTCTGTTGAACATTATTTGACACTTCATTTTTCAGTTACGGCAACATCTTTAACAGTTTTGTTGAAGAAGAAAGGCATTTTGACAACTCAACAGCTGCATAAGGGATCAGAAAAAAAAAATGTCTTGCATTTGACCATCAGAAAACAGACCAGTGAGCACTTTAAAACCAGGAACTTTAAGATGAGTTCATCCTGTCATTTTTCAGCAGTAGTGGTCAGTAGGTGAGTCGTCGTGCCATTCTGCTCCTTGTGCTAGCGTCCCCTGGAGCAATCCGCTCCATACTGCCCTGGGCTCGATCTCCCATAAGTCCCCCAGATGCACTTCTCCTCCTCATGCCAAGAGGCAGTATATGGAGCCAAATTGTAAAAATCTGGTGGTTTGGAATAACTGTTTCTGTTCCAGGAGTTTAGGAAAACTATTTAGTAATTTCTTTTTTTTTTTTTTTCCCCTGATGGTGATCTGAGCACCACATAGCAAACTAGCAAAACAAGCATTTGATCTTGTAAAGGATCCAAAAATTCTGCTAAAAACATTTATAAAAATACAGACTGTAGAAAGGAATTTGACTGTAAAATGTGTACAGCTCTCAAGTTTGTCCCAGAGTGGCTTCTTACCATGCTACCATTTGAAAATGAAAGGAATGCATCCGTATTTCTTCTGTCCAGGAAGATCCTGCTCCATCCCAACATGCATCTGAACACGGGCTGTGGGCCTCAGTTATTAAATGGAAATGGGCAAGAAAAGACCCAAACTACCATCAGATAGGCTTTGCAGTTTCAGCCTCCATGCTGAAAAGTGTGCTTCCTGATGCATTGTGGTTGCTGTTGACGCTGAGCAAGAGTCTGTTCTTGCAGCAGCCAGGTAGTTCACTGAGTCTGGCTTGCCTTGCTGCAAGAAGAAATTCTCTGTGGTCATGCCGAGGCTTCAATGTATTCACTTTTTGGTGCTGCTACCCTCAAGTACTCTGGGTTTTCTGCTGCAGGAACTTTCAGGAGACCGTTAGGTTTGGTTTCCTTTGGTAAGAAGTCCTGCTGGTAGTCAGGATTGTCCAGATTTATTTGGTGGCTGCCTGCCTGGATCCAGTAAGGGGAACTCTCAAAGACTGTCTTGGTCAGTGGTGACTGGTTGGTATTGAGATATTCGGGGTTATCCACAGCTGTGCTATGTGAATTCTGATAGCTGGAGTCTGTGGGGACCTTTGAGTTTGCTGTGAGAGAGAAGTTGTTGTAGATTGGATTCTGGACTGCTGAGGCAGATGCTTTTTTGGGCACCAACTGATTTACGTACTCTAGAATAAAAAGAAAATAAAAATGAAGATGTGTAACTAATGCAGTCATTTGCATCACTTGAGGTGAAGTTTCAACCCAGCTGCCACTTGCTTTTCACGCATAGCATTTCACAGAATCACAGAATATTCATGGTTGGAAAGGACCTCCTAGATCACCAAACCCAACCATACCCATAATAAATAATAATAATAAATACCCTGATCAAACATGACTTCAAAAACACAAAATAACCCCCTATATGCCTTCCACCAGAGCATGTCCTGAAGCACCAGGTCTACGCATTTCTTCAATACCTCCAGGGACGATGTCTCAACCACCTCCCTGGGAAGGCTGCTCCAGAGCCTCACCACTCTTTCTGTAAAGAATTTCTTCCTAATATCCAATCTAAACCTCCCCTGCCACAACTTCAGACCATTT
>JANIJG010025884.1:0-23101 GCA_024611175.1 Megaceryle torquata
AGGTTAGACATTAGGAAGAATTTCTTCACCATGAGGGTGGTGAGACACTGGAACAGGTTGCCCAGAGAGGTAGTGGAAGCCCCATCCTTGTTAATTTTTAAGACCAGGCTGGATGGGGCTCTGAGAAACCTGATCTAGTGGGAGATGTCCTTGCCCATGGCAGGGGGTTGGAACTAGATGATCTTTAAGGTCCCTTCCAACCCTGACAATTCTGTGATTCTAAGATGTGTAGCAGATGCCAGTCAGACAGGAGGTATACCTATAATTTCAGCAGCCCACACCCACAGGATGAAATTCAAGGAAGTGAGAGACTGCATTTCAAATCCCCTTCTCATCTGAGATGGGACCATGAAACCAAGCGTACAAGGACACAAGGCAGTAATCACCATCTCTAGATTTACTGTGGAGTCAGGGCTTTTGTTACCTGTCAAAGTTGTTCTACTTTGCCTAAGTATTCATTAAAAAAGAAGATTGAACTTGCATCATAGGTCAGTGACTCACTGTCTTGCATCTGTGGTATTTTATTTCTTGGAGGGGTTATGGTGGGGTTTTTTCCATTTTAATTAATTTTTATTGAAGAAATGGAAAGAAGGGGAAAAATGTCCTTCACTATTCCCAAAGAGAAAAAAAAAAACAACCTAAAAAATAAGTCATATCTTTTCTGTTTCTTATTATTGCTACCATTTTGATCCCTTTTATTGTTCTCCATTTTGTCCTTTTGACCTTTCCTAGCTCTACATGTCATCTTCTAACTGGCTTCTGCTTTTAGCTCTTCATGTTATTGCCAGTTTGTCCCCTGTAGTTACTTTCTTCTAATGGCAGATGACATAAGCCTCCTAAAACTTACATCCCCTAAATGGGAGACACCAGCAAGGAAAGGCGAAAAGAAGCATCTCGTATCTCTAGGCTAGGAAAACAAAGGTTCATTTCCTAGAAATGGAATAATTCAACTTTCTAGTATGGAAAGGTGATGTTAATTCAGATATAGGAAATAAGTACAAGCATCACTGTTGTCAAATTTACTGGGAGAGTAAGTGTATCCAAAAGGCATTTACAAGATGCCTAGGTAAAATGGCCTTCAAATACACTTCCCAGCTGAGAGAGCAACATGCATTTTATTGCATCATAGATCATGCAATTAAATCAGATTAGTGCTGCATGAGAGTATTCATACAAAGGAGATGAGTGCTTCAGCACTTCTTGTTCCTTTTTAAGAAAACAAAACAAACAAACAACAAAAAAACCAAAACCCAAACAAACAAACAAAAATCTGCACAAACCATAGCTCAGCAACAGGCCTTGCCTTCACAATTACACGGAAGGCTTACAATTGCAATCCAAACCTTTACTTACAACACATATCCTAATGTGGATACATGTAATAATTGTAACTGTGATAGAGGGAGCAAAAGAAGGGGAAGAACTGGGATAAGGGAGAAAGAAGTGCTGTTTGGCATCCTGAATGCCCCTGGATACCTGAGAAAAAATAACCAAACATTGAGACAGTAGAATTGGAAGTTATATTACAAAGGTTACAAAATTACAAAAAAGGGGAAAAATTACAAATTACAAAAGCATACAAATTGATACTGTATCCTGACCTGACTAGTATATTCAGTAGCAGGTGAGGTTTTTTGGCCACAGCTGGGTGATGATGAAAATTGATTAAAGAAAATGAAACACAGAGCAAAGCCCTTACGTGAAACTGCCAAAATGAAAAGACTGTGATAACAACTTTTGGAGAAGGCAATCAAAAACACAATAACAGAATCATGACACCCAGAAGTTCAATTGGCCATTCCATTTTCTCAGAATACAAAATCAGCAGAGTTAAATCAAAATAAGACTTCAACTGATATTTTAAAAGGTGTATTTTTTGCATATACTTAATAAGTCTGTAGAATTTGTTTTCACAAGATAGATATCTTTGAAATTGAGAAAATAATCAAATCAGAGAGGTGAAAAAGATGTTATATATGCAAATGTAGAAAACTACATTAAAAAGGTGATGTTGGGGGGATTGCTTATTTTCGTCATGTTGACCATGTCATGGGCAACCAGTCACTGATGTAATAACAGCAGCAACAACATAAATAAAATTATAGTCTTACTTTTGTTATTACACATATAAGCATTTCTACAGTCAGATTACATGACAGAAAAGCTTTTGAGACATATAATAATTCTTTGGTGTCTGTCTTAGTTTTTACAACTGATACATCATCACAAAGCTGTGGGTCACTGTAAGTTTTGTTCTTTTCCATGTCTTTCCTGCAGAATGCAAAATCACAGTGTTTTGCTAAATGTAGTAAAAATCCTATTTGTAAGAAGAGGCACTCTGCTTTCATCTGTAACAAAGAGCCTTGGCAATCTAATCGTGGCCTTTTGCTTTGTTTCATTACACATTAATTATATTGATTTTTTTTTAATCCAGTAACTCTATGTGACCTCTATGTTTGATGGCAGAGATTATTTATACAGTAGGTCAGGCAAATATTCGTGTGACATTCAATCTTATCTCCTGTGTGATTTTGATATAATAACAGGTTGTATTAACCCCTTCACATCACTAATTGCAAAAAGTTCTCTCTTTCAAGGAGCCTTAAAATTGATGACAAATAGAGTTAGCAGCTTCAGTTTTCTCTAAAATGCTTGCTGAGGTGTATTAACCTCAAAGTAGGTGCCACTCAGGGTGACCTGCCTGAACAGTGGTGTTGTGTCTCACAGTTTTTTTGCCTTCATGATGTTCTCCTACCTCTTCCCACAGAAAGCAAGCCCTACCCCACTCACACAAAAAGGTTCACGTTCACAAGCACCACCTCTGAGCATCTTTGTTCCCCTGGATGGTGTGAACTTGCCTATATCTCACTGTGGATCCCCTGCAAAGGGTTTGAAATACTAAATACATGTAGATTAAGGCTGCAGTGATTATCAAACGCTTTCACAGTTGATACCTATCAAACACTAATTCAGAAGTCATGATGTTTGAATAGCTCAGGTAACCCTGAATCCCAGCAGCAGTTTATGTGGTTTCAGTTCTCCATGCAAGCCTCAAGCTCTTTAGAACTGACTCAAATCCAAGAGTGCTATCTCTCATCCTCTGGGGAAGAGTAGATGCTCTGAAACCTGAAAAAAAAACTTCTTGGTATTACTCACAACAAGATAGCAATAACAATAATAATTAATAGCAATGACATTGCTGAAATCAGAAATGCCTCAAGATAAAAGGCAGAGACAGATTTCTTGACAAAAGCAGCTGGGCAAACTTTTATTTTTGTAAGAACTAGTGCAGGAGTGGATAACCTAACTGTGGAAAAGAAATGCAAATGATCCACAGAAATGTGACATCCTGTTTTAACACCATATCCTTTTACTGTCAGTAATGGCCCTCTTGCTGAGAATTTCAGTCTGCTGTCTTCTGCTCTGCCTGCTGCCCAGCCCCCGTTCCTGTAGCAAGCACAGTTCAGGCATGTTCTTTTTGGCTTTGCGCTTCATAGGATGGATAGCCAGAGAAAATGGACCTCTTGAATCACTGTGGTCTGGGTCATATGACTTATTCCTCATTTAAAAGGATAAAAAGATGAAAGAATGGCATTTTAGATTCTATTACTAACATCCAAATGTAGAGAAAAGCCTCCGTGAAGCCTCAGAAGAAAAGAGACGGAATTTGAAACATCAGGGACTCCTCCCTTTCTGGTTTAGCTGTAAGCTCCTTTAAAAATCCAACCTCTCTGCTGTGAAAGTAATTTTTCACTGTTGCATTTGATGAAGTATAAACCAATATAAATAAATTATTCTTGGCTGTTATCTCATGAACACTTTTCCCCTAAATTGTGCAATTGTGTGTGACTACGATGCCTGTGGAGAAACAGTGAGATCCAACCACAGACCTTCAGTTCTGCCTACTTTTCTCCCTACTGCATGTGGAAAGGCTTGTTCCTGGAAAGCCGTATATTAATTTTGGAAAGGAGAGTTTCATGTCATCCCTATGACAGACCTAGACATTAAAGTAAGAAGTATCCTTCTGTTACTGTCTCAAACTGACCTTTACAAGACATTACTTAATATGTATTTGAAAGCCCTATTATAACTAAATTGCTTTTAGAGTAAATCTCTGGGGAATTTACCTTTTCCTTTATCAGCATAAGATAGCAGCCACTTAAGAAAGTAAATCTACTTGTGGTGGAGGCTGGACACTCATGTCATCAGTGCCTACCTCCCTCAGGGACTGCAGTAAAGTGACTATTACTTGGTTGGTAGTGGTCTTTTCTGTTCCTGGGCCCAGAAAGACAGAGTGGCTGAAGAATACAGAGATGTAAACAGCTGATGGTAGTTTAGGTGCCTGGAGTCAATGCTAAATGGGTCATTTACATCAGCGCTGCTAAACTATAGCTCACTCTGGTAGGTACTGAAAAGCCTTTAATTCCATGCCTAGTCCCAGGGAATACCCCTACCTCGGATTAGTAATGCTGACTACAGAAGGAGTGGAGCAGAAGCTTTTTTATATTAACTCTCCACACTGAATTAACAGAGTAGGAAGTCCTACTCTGCAGCATGCTTTCAGCTTTGTCATATCACAGTAAGTCAAAGTTTCTAGATTATTTCTCCAGCTAGTCAAACTCATACTTGTCCCATCACTGAGTGGAGCAGTTGGCCCATAGTAGGATAACTTGCCAGAAGAGCTCAATACTTTTTAGAAAATAATTATCTGGTTGGTCTATGCATGTACAACGTTGTGAATGAGGTGTTTTACTCAGTGCTCAAACATTTTGGGTGCCACCAAGGAAATAAATTTTTCCTCTTTTTTTTTTTTTTTTTTTTTTAACCTGATGACCCATGAATTAATGCAGAAAATTCATAGCCTTCCCTAGTTAGATTTACCATGAGACAGCCTCTCGATTCTCTCAATAGAGTTTCTGCATTTCTAGTTTTAGGTGTATCTAAAATATTTTCTGCATGCTAGCAAAATTAATTGCTGTGGAAAAAAAAAAAATAGCAAAAGTCAGTCTTCAGAATTTAAAACTTAGAACACCTTAGTACCTGTATGCACAATCTAATTCTAAAAGTCATGCTTACTCAACCAGAATAAAAAATAATACCAAATTGTATATATGTTATTGCCACAAAGTGATAACAAACAATCAAAAAATGCTTGAATCAAATTATTCATCAGTAACCTAAGCACTGTCAATTACTTCAATAAAAAGCCTCTGTAAAGCTGAAATAAAACATTTTTGATATGGAATTAATGACAGAGAAGAAACTAGGGGTTTATGGTTTTTTTTTTTATTTCTAGCATAGCTGTTTCTCTTCATATGCTTGATGCCATATTTGTGTGTGTCTATCACATAGTAGTTTTGGATACTAAGCTTACAATTCAGGATTAGTTTCTTACCTAAAGGAAAATAATGAGGTTATTCCAGTGGTTGTTTAGGGATTTGTTAAACATATCCAGGGAAGCAGCTCCAGTAGGAAATTATTTGGCAAGTCAATTGAAATTTTGGTGATTAGAGGATAAAGGTCACTTGAACACAAACTTATAATAAGACTTTATGTTCTATTAGTCACTCCATATGGCTTTAAAGGAAAAAATCAAAAATCCCAAACTTTATTCAACATGCAAAAATGAGGCCATTAGCTAAGAAAGATTGAGAAACCAATGGGAAAAATCTTGTAGAAAAGTAACCCTTGCCTAGGATTCATGTGATGTCTTTTGACAAGCAGTTCAAATTAGGGGACAACAGTTGGAACACCTAAAAATTACCGTCAAAACTCTTCAGTAAACACAACTTTACATCATGGATGTTTTTAACCTCCTGACTCTTATCTGTTTGTGTTCTTTAAAGCAATGTCAGGGTCAGAGATGGAGATTGTTAGATGAGTTGTAGTATTACATCAAACAGAGCCTACATAAACATATACACTACTTTCACTTCATTGATGTCCTGTGGCCTATACAAAAGCATTGCCTTGTTGATTGATACTGCCCTAAATTGTCATAACCTTTTCTACCATATGCTAATTACATTTATATAAATGAAATACAAAGGACCAATTTTTATGGGTCTACCTTTTGTACAGAAGAACATCTGCTCACAAAGTCGACTTTAACAGAGTTTTAGGTTTCCTCAGTTTGATTGTACAAATGACAGCAAGAGAAAAAAGGCTGAGCCATCATTTAGAGTTGACCTGCAATCATAAAGGAAACAAACCAAAACCACCTTCAAAATGTTTTCTAATCTATTCAGGGGGTTGTTTATCTTTTGTTTATATTACTGGGTAAACTGAAAAAATCTGGCTTCTAAAAGGCTGTCAGTTGTTAGGAATTGCCTGGGCAGTTCAGATACTGCCAGCTGCTCAACAGCAAAGAAAAATCTGCTGAAGACCTGAAAACATGATGATACTTTGGAAGAGTAAGATTCTTCTGAATGTAATGGAAGTTTTGTGATGTAGGCCTGTGCATCACACCAGAACACTGTTTTTTAAATAAGTGTCTGTCTTTATTTGGTTACTTAACATGATGGTGATGAGTTAAAAAAATTCTTTTTAAGAACAATTCACGTGATTCATGAAAAGCTATTTTTTCCTCTCAGTTCACACCTTTTTTTTTTTTTTCCTTTTTTTTTTAAGATAGAAAAGCTGCAGGCAGGATGGCGCCAGTCACTCTCGAGTACAGTCATTTCAGGGGCAAGTAGCTTCTGTTAGTCAGTTCTGCGCAATTCTGTTCATACAAAGCTATCTAACCCAGCAGAGATATATACATAGATAAGTGAATAAATACATGCATACACATATACAAATGCATATCAGCTCTTTGGGTCTTTGTCATTATACAACTGGATCTACTTTTCATTTGTAAAGGTTTTTCTTTTCATGTTTCTTCATGAAAGGGACTTTGTTTTGCACTGTTTTTCTCTTTGAGGGAGCAAAGAGGACGTATTTCTGTATGTTTTTCATTTTACATTGAATGTTAAGGGAATCATGATTTTCTAAGACAGACTTACAAGAAAAAAAATCAGAAATGAAAGGGCAAAAAGAGCATTAGAGCTTGAAAAGTCTAATGATCCCCTGCATAAATTGTTGTGCCCTAGATTTTTCAGCCCAAATTTGTTCCTGGTCAGACATGTGAAGTCCACAGTATTTTTTTTTTTAAATTTAAAACTAATTTTGCTTAAACTTCTTAAAATTGTTAGTTGGTTTTAGGGGCTGCCATCTTTTGTGTATCCAGACAAAGATTTGTAATACAGTGTGAATTAAAATAAATAAATGAAGTAAAAAGAAAAATGTCTCAAGTTGTAGAAGTCTGTAACAAATGAGAATACTTTTAAGAACTGAGTTATGAATATAGAGGGTTAAAAATTCACAATATTATAAATAAAACCTTTGGCATCAATACCAGAAAATGAAGAGTGAATAATAGAATGTTAAACAATGCTCTGCAGTTCTGCTTGACTTTCTTTCAAATGATATAGTTACAAAAGAGAACTAGGTGCAAAAAGCCTAACTTAACAAAAATCACACTACATTAGATGACTACAGTGGAATTTGCTATTCCAAGCTCACTACATATTACAAATACCAGGATAAAATAATCTTGTTCGGCACAGTGATGTCTTGATACTTTTGTTTCTATTAGAGTGACAACTGTTGCATGAGAAGGAGAAAAGGAAAGATTTTTTTTTTTTTTTCCCCCCAGATGATATATGAGGACATGGAAAGGGTAACAGGACAGACAGAAAAGCATATAGCTCATTTATTTCTGGAGTTTTTGACAAACAGTGATTTCTACCAACTGCATGTTTTGAAGACTGATAGTCCTCTCATCCCAGCAGCAGTAGCAAAACTGACCCTAGACAAGGGAGATCTCTCCAGCTTCGGCTGTGCAGCCCCTCCCGGAGGTTAACACAAGGACTCCTACGTGCATGTGTGCAGCGGTAACAGGATCCTGATGGCTTTATTACCGTTGAGACCTCATCTTTGGTATGTCAGTGTCTCCTAACCTGCAGCCACATGACTAAAATTAAACAAGGATTTGTTGCTGTGGAAATATGAAGTCAGTTGCTTCAGTTTCAATGGGATTTCACTCCTCCCCTCTCCCTTAAGAAAAAAAAAAAATAAAAAAAATCAAATGTCAAGAACAGGACACGGGAGACATTGTGATGGCACAGGCGGGATGGGATACCCCCCATTCATCCATACCTCTCTCTCTTCTTTTCCCCTCCACCTCTGTCACATTTTTCCTTGTTAACTGTACTACGGCAGGGAGGTGGGGGTGAGGGAATAAAAGCATTCCTGCATGTCTGGAGGAAAGAGAAAAGATAAAGGAAGAAAGTGAAAGGGGAGGGGAAGAGTGGTAAGGTACTTGAACTGCCAGTGAAATGATTCTTCTCCAGCCCTCCTGTTCAGATAATAGTTAACTCGGGGTTAAAGATTAATAGCCAAGCAAAGCACTGTATAAATGGCCCGGGCGAACTGAACGTATGTAAACGGCATCCTGCTTCTCAGCCCTCCCGTAGTTTCTCCTCATCAGCGACATGAGTAGCCTGCGGTCTCTGCTGCGCCGCTGCTGGCTGCAGTCCCTGCTTCTGCCGGCGCTCCTGGGCCACCGCCTCGCCGCTGGGGTGGCCTTGCAGCCCATGCACTGCGCCCCGTGCACCCAGGAGAAGCTCGCCCTCTGCCAGCCCGTTGCGCCCGGCTGCCCGGAGACGGCCCAGCAGCCCGGCTGCGGCTGCTGCCAGACCTGCGCCCTCGGGCCGGGCCAGCCGTGCGGGGTCTACACGGCCCGCTGCGGCCAGGGGCTCCGCTGCCACGTCCCCGCGGGAGAGCCCCGGCCCCTCTCCGCCCTCATCCAGGGGCAAGGAACGTGCATGCCCGCCCGCGATGCCGGAGGGATGCGCACGGCGGAGCCGGCAGGTATCACGCGATCTCGTCCCCGCGCCGTCGGTCTGGAGGCTGCTTGCCGGGCGCTGCGGCAGCGTCTGTCACTCGCCGAGGGGAGCCGGGGCTCGGCAGGCGGGGTGCACCTCGGGCCAGCGAAGGCACTGCGGGCGCTGGGTGTTGGAGGCTTGGGAAAATGAGCGAAGTTAGGCAGGCGTTTGAAAAATAGGGAAGCTGGACTGCGTGTTCCAGGAAAGCGTGCTCTGACCTGTGCGAGGTGAGACGCATCCTGCTGAGGAGCCAAGAGATGTTTGCAGCAGGCTGAATTTTTCTTTGTAGCAAACAGTAATTAGAATACGACAGATCTTCCCTAGACTTTGCTTATGTCCGTCTCCAAAAGTCATGATGGAGAATGAAAAAGACGTAAACACGGTTTGTGCATGGCTTTATTTCAAGAATAAAACGTATCTGAAGGGGTGCAGTGCTAGCCAAACTGTCTTTGAGCAAAAAGACATATCAAGCATCTTACGCTATATGATGATCAGGAACTTCTTCAGTGTTATTTCAGTATTTTACAATTTATTATTATTTTCACCATCATTTCTGCTATGTACATGCAGTGATGATTAAGGTAAATAAGTAGCATTACAAAAATAATCATTATTGACTCAAAATAACAATTGTGCTGGTGGCAGTAAGTGGAGTTTCTCTTGTATGTGAGCAGGTGGGGAGGGGAGAAAACAGTAACTAAATTGATTGGTTAAGCCTCCTGCAGTTAAAAAGGTCTTAGCATCTTTCTTGCTTGCTTTCCTGCTTGCTTTTCTTTGCTTTTTTTTTTTTTTTTTTTTTTTTTGCTTTTCTTGCCTCTTTTTTTTTTTTTTTTTCTTTTCCCTCCTCATTTTTCCACCTCCATTTTTTCTTGAACATTGTCAAGGGGGAAAACAGGTGGTTTTTAGTCCATTAGATGATTGTTTACAGCCTTGATACAAGATATTCTTTAGACATATTTAGACACTTTCATCCCATCCCTGCAAATGCAAATAGCTTCTGGTGCTTCCAGTGGGAGCGTTTACACATGCTAAGTTAGGCACTGACATCTAGGCCATGACCAGGCAAGGCACATCCAAACAGCTTCTGCCAATCCCTGGCTATTTGATCCACTGCAGGCCAGCATGATCCACTGTTGGCTCATGTGAATTGCTACCCCTTCTTAGATGTAAGGGAAACCACAGAACAAAGTACAGGGTGCCATGGGATTAGGTTAGACCAGTTCTTCTCATGAATAAAAGCTGAAACACATGCTACAAAAATGTAAATTCATTACAAGTTTAACTCCAGTCTTTCCTCATTTAGCAAAGTATCTAAAACCCACTGTGGTCAAGAAAGGTTTTTCAGTTCTAACAGAATGGCTGCAGCTTTATCTTTGGGATTAGAGTGATTCTGAAGAATCAACTGACTTATAACAACTTGAAATAACCAATCTGTTAGAAAACTGTTGATGTGACCTCCTATGAATTTATGACAAAACCTTAATTTGCTGTACTGCACATATAGTTTATTACTCCTGCAAGAGCTACTGTAATGGAACTGTCTTAGATATTAATTTTTGTTGTTGATTCTTGTTTATCTTTTTAACTTGAAGAAATTAATGCAAAAGTTCACTGAAGATGTTCACCTTAATATCATTCCTTCCCAGACTCTATTGAACCTGAAGATATGCCTTTGGAAAGCACTGAAATGACACAGGATCAGCTGCTGAACTATCAGTTGATGTTTCCCATAGGCCAGGACAAATCCATTCCCTGGAATGCCATCACTGCATATGAAAACATGAAAGCAAAGAGAGTATCTGAACTCAATAAATGGAAAGAGCAGGTGGGCTTTCCTTTGCAACCCTTTCAGAGACCATTTCAGTAGATGCGAATGATTCAAACTACAAAATGAAAATGTGCATGAAATTCTAGCAGAATTCTTGGGATAACACTATTTTTGGTAGCCAAAAGACAGACTTCTGGAATGCTTGACTAATCACGTTTGAGGAAAAGGCAAAATGGTAGGAATACTAAAAAAAGATGTGCATCATATATGTCCTATATAGACTCCATACAGAGGGTGACTTTTTCTCTACATTTACTACCAGATTATTTCCAGGACCTCATATTAAAATCTTGGGCTCCTTTTGTGTTTTAATTAAAGAATGAAAGTCATTTGTCACTTGTCCAATGCTCAGTGACATAAAAGGGAGTCCTTGCAGTTATTGATGACTGTTATGATGAACACTGATGCAAACCAGCGTGTTTCTTTATGAGAATAAGGAAACACTATTAAGTATATTCATGTAAAAAGACAGAAAGCTCAGCAACTAAATTAAACTTTTACCTTCCAAAATTACAGGGGGTAATGGGGATGTACGCCCTTTGCAAGCAGGTCCATGTTCCACTTGAGGGCACCAGAGAACCACAGCTAGACCAGTTCCAGGCAGGCAGCACACCCGCAGTACAAAGCTGAATCGGAACCGGGCACTACAGAAGCCCAGTTTCGTAACAGTCACAGGAAAAATGAAAAAAAAAAAAAAAAAAAAAAAAGAGCCTATTCTACATCCAGAACAGACTTAATCACTGATTTAGTTTGAACTATTATACTAAGTTCTGTTATCCTCAGTGCTGATTTTTAAGCTTCTGCTTTTCTCACCCAGAGCCACAGATAAGCCCATTGACTTAAGTAGGACCACTTATGTGAGGGGCTGACACAGGGAGGTCTTGCAAAAGCAGAGGGTATGATTAGTTTCACTCTAAAGTAAAAATATTTGTTCAGTCATTTCTCCTCCCCTTTAATTTATTTAAACACATTAGGTACTACTAATTCATGGCAAGTGTGACTTTGAAAAAGGGATCGAGCAAATTGTGAAAATAGTGGATATTGCAGACAGTTCTTCATCCCCATTTCCAGGCACTTTGGGTCTGGGTCTCAGAGCCACAGGGGTGCTCTGTATCCTGCTTTGGCGACAGCTCTGTCCTGTACAAAAGATAACAAACATTCATATGTTTGTTCTTACACTGTCTATATACATCTTGCACCTATTCTCCATACATCAACAGAGCACAGGGCCATGGCAACCCAGAAAACATGGCTAGTCTCACGTACACCAGTCTCCTAACATGCACCTCCCCATAACAGGAGAGAATGTACCCTCTGAGAAGTAATGTGTTTACTTAGTACAGGTTAAATTTCCTTGTGTGGCAATTGCAGGACTTAAATCCTCATGTTTCTGAGGACAGAAAATACCTCAAGGAATAAAAACAAAGGCCTGAATGCAACACCAGAGTTTTCTGGATATGATTCTACTCTAACAAGTAAAAATAACTTGCAGTGTAGATTATGACTAATATATATTTTTAGCTTTTTGCTAACTTTATACTGATCATTTTTTGTTTAGCTTGTTTCTTTGTGACTTTGGAATTGACAGCCTTTGCATGGTATTCCTGCAGGGACCTTGTCAGAAGGAGCTCTACAGAGCCCTGTATAAATTGGCAAAGGCTCAGCAGCAAAATGGAGGGGAGATTTACAAATTCTACTTGCCCAACTGTAGCAAGAATGGATTTTACCACAGCAAACAGGTATGTGCTTTTTTCCCTGTCTGCTTACAGCAGTGCTGCAACTAGCCTGACACAGCCAACCCTTATAGCCCTGGGCTCCCAAACTCACAAGTCTGCAGCTGCTGGAAAAGCAGATTGTGAAAACAGGGATACTTGGTAGTGGGAGCAGATGGCTTGTCCTTCTTCTCTTAAAAGTGAGCTGCATGTTGTGGGCTGACAGCAATGGAGGCAAGAGTCTTTTTCATTCACAGAACAGGTGCATGCAAGATCTTCTCCAAAATCTTTTAACCCTGTCTGCTCCCAGGCCAAATGAAGCTCCATGTATCTGATTTGTTAGTATATTCCCAGTTGACATTAATTCATAAGATCCACCACACTGCCTGCAAAGCCTATTGAATATATAATAATCACTATGGAGAAAGCAGGCTCTCAGGTCCCAGCCAGTGAAAAACTCCCAGGCAGTAAAAAAACTCCCAAGAGCAAAATTAGCCTCCTGGAAGTAGAACAAAAATACTGATTTGTGCTGCTTATGGATTATGGTATATATTCATTTCCATTACAGTCTCCAAAAAAGCCATTGTAAGTTATACTGAGAGTAATCTGCAAACCTAACTAATGCTCCAAACCTCAAGCCACACCCTTGTAACCACAGGTCTTGAACACAAATTTAGTAGGTCTGCATAAATCTATGTCATCAAGATTCCTTGTTTTTGGGCATGGCACTACCATGTGACTTACAAACTTTGTGACATGGGATCTAATCAGGCACAAACAGAAATCTGTTTAACCCCCTCACCCCAAAAAATCCCACCCTATTTGCCTTTTTGCATGAAAAGCCACACCATCCAGTCATTGTTTTCACCATACCAGCTCATATATTCTGAGTTCTTTTGGTTTCTCACACCAGAAAATATTAATGATTTATACTGCTGTTTACCAGAGAGTGGGAAAACTGCTTTAAATCTGAAGGTGAAGGTGCTTGTGTAGTAGCTGAGCAGCAGTCATGGAGACCTAACCAAGTAGCTCTGTTCAGAGGCTCTGTCAAAGCAAGGGCCACGACATTCAAAACAAGTCTGTGCATGGCAAGCCCCTACCTTCTGATCCTAGTTCTGTCCAACACTTCTACTTGCAGGTAATCTTCTGCTTACAGCTACTTATTGTGGATTTTGCTTTGCTAATAATATTCTAGTGTGAAACTTCACTGGATGGAGAGTCTGCTGGATGCTGGTGCGTCTATCCAAAAAATGGAAGAAGAATTCCTGGATCTCCAGAATTGAAAGGAGACCCTGAATGCCAACAGTATCTCGACTCACAAGAATGAAACTAAACACATTAATTCATACCAAGTTTTTTGTGGGGCCTGATCTAGTCAGAAGCCATTTCAGTCAGTAGTCATCTCAGTAAGGAAGCTTTCTGCACCTGATTTTCAGCATATGAGTAACCTCATAAAGTAGCCCTTTTACAGCACCAGGATTACTCAGATACTCTAGTGACAGATATGAGCAACTGCAAGATCAAGTCCTACAATTTTGTCTATTTTGTTTGTATAATATTATAGAGAACCTCTTATGTAAAGCTGTTGCATTATTTATTTCACAGTACGTGTATTTTTGTCTCTGTGTTATTATTAATTTATATCCTCAAACACTTCATAACTTTATATGTAAATACTTAAAATTATTGCTCTTAAATGTATGCGTCTTTTGTTGGAGGAATGTTGGTACTTAAATCTTCAAATGGCATAACTGTATTGGGAAAAATGGCTTGTAAAGTTGCATTTTTTTTACTATGTATTTATAGATGTAAAACTGAATTTTAAAAAAATAGCTTTCAGTAGAGAACACTCTTAGAAACTTATTTAAAACCTGTTTTGTTTATATATAATGTTGCTTTTGCACCTCTGTTTCAATGTCAAACTGTTTCTTTAAAAAGAACGTCTAAGCCTTGATTATATACTGAAGCTCCTGATGTGCCAGTATTAGTTTCTATTTTCCAAACATATGCACCTGAAAAATGTCAAAACATAAAAGGTATTCTGTGCCATCTTTGAGAGGTGTAAATTGTTCATATGTTCACATTGTCATGTTATTTAAGACAAGTTATTAAATAATGTCTACTACACTATTCCAGTCTCTTGCTTTCTGCATGTTCTCATTCAGCAGGACGGAACATCAGCAGTTCGACGCAGTGGCAGGTGGGAGCATAGAGGAAAACATGCCTCTTGCAAATATTTCTCCTGAACTCCTAGCTCCATTTTCCTGCAATGAGTGCTTTTTTTTTTTTCCTCTCCCTGACCCATTTCCCTTCTCCAGTCCTTTTCAATCCCAGCTGTGCTCTGCAAACCTTTGCTTCGGGCAAAGCAGGAGACACCAAGGGAAGTTATTAAAAGGTTTCCAGGATAGGAAAGCTGAATGTCTTTCTCCAATCAGAAGCCCAAGGCAGAAGTATTAGTGTATGTAAAAGTATACGTCAAGACTAGAAAGAGCCATTTCCTGCAAAGAAAGTTAACAGGTCATCAAAGTGAGGCTGGGGAAAAGCGAGGCCTTGGTCTGTTCGCCGAAATCAGATAAGAGGGTACCTTAAGTGCCTCTCCCTCCCCCCACATGTTCGTTCAACTCAGTAGTTGCAGAGAAAAAGAGAGTGACTGCACTGCTGGCTTCAGTCTGGTTTTGTCCATGGAGAAACTGGTGTGGGAGTTAGCAAGTCCCAGAGGCGGAAACAGCCTGCACCAACCCTGCCTGAAAAAAAACAGACTGAGAGGATTTTCTAACAGCCCGGCAGGAGGAAAATTCAGCATAAAATCCTCCTGCCATTTGTTGGTACAAGCTTTGGCTTTAAATGGGAGCAGAGTGGCTTGTAGAAACTGCAAAGCCAAAGTGTGGAGATTGCTGCTCTTCATATCATCGTTCTGTGTCACTGCATGTTGTGCTTGCTGAATGTGTTGGCTGTCTTTGCATATCAATGTCAGCTGATCTGATTGGGGTCTAATAAACTGCTCTAGATATAAAGGTATGAATATACTACTGAGCTTGTTTGTAAAGTGTTTTGAGATCTTCCCAAGAAAAGCACTGCAAAAACAGTTGATGGCATTGGTATTATAAATAATTAATGTCTAACCTTGCTATAATGAGCTACAGTGGGAGCTGGCTAAAGCTGTGTTACAACACCACATTCACTTTGTCAAAATGCTTGGCAATCATTTCATCAAAATAATAAAGAAGCAGCAAATTTGGTCAGAACCTTTGAGTCCTTTCATCAAGTCTACTCGGCACTGAACAACTGTCATGTGACATTGCCAAGGGAAAATGGTGAAGAAAGGAGGGGAAATCATATACTTGTAGCTATAGCACATACTTAAGAGCACTCTGACTACTCTCACCCTATTGACCTTGTGTAAAAGTTGATCTCTAAAGAGCAGAAATTGATTCTTTTTGTTGGGATCATTATAAATATAGGGGAAATGTTAATTAATAATTATAAAATAACACTGTCTATTTGCAGTATAGCAATCCTGTGGACAACTACTTCCAGTGTTTTTCACGGTGGCAGGTTTCCATTCTAGCTGCAAGAAGTTAAGAGTTTTTAATAGGGAAAGGGGTTTAGGGGAACTCCTTCCTTTAAATAGTAAGTACGAGGAGTAGAAATTGCTTTGTACAGCATTCAGACATGACAGGCCAATTTCTTAGATGGTTTTAGCTCCTTACCTCCCACGGAAAACAACAGGGGATGGGTGCCTCCTTATCTGCAATATGGCCTCATATGACATCTTGCCAGGACTCACCAGGACAGACTTCTGCTGAGCTAGCCTGGGATGGGCTGTCTGACTTGGGCCAGACTCTTCTGTATACTGGGATTAGGACTAATGCAAAGAGGCAAAGGCAGAAATTTTTATCTCCTCTATCACAGTGCTGCTAGAAGCTTGGACTACATTTAGACCACAGATGCCATGCATTGTGATTTGTCCTGATTTTTATAATCAGCCTCAGTAACAGAGTGAAAAATCAAAGGTCTCTTGTTTTAATTTGTTTTGGTTTATGGGATGCTTTTTTTTTTTTTTTTTTTTTTTACCCTTTTTTTTCTTTTTTATGGAATATGTCAGTGAGTGAGGAAACAGGGAAGGTGTCACAGGATGCTTTTAGCAGCTCAGGTCACCTGGCATGCAGCGGATATGTAAAGAGGATGTACTGTTCCCCGTTATCTCAACTCCCTCTCTTCACACCCTCTTGCACTCCTACCCCACATAAAAAAAAAATAATTGGTAGAATGGTCACAGGTGAGCATCAGTAATGTTTGGTTCACATTATCTGAGAATCCTACCTATCTAGTTTGTGTTTCTTCCTGCCAAAACCCAGCCAGATTTGCTGCAACAGGGTTGTGGGTTTTGTTCCATTCGTGCCTCCTCCTGCCCCTGGCCTACTGCCAGGTGCAAAATGCTCATAGCACAGAAATTAGGTCACTGCCCTCTGCACTTTATTTTCTACCCTGCTTTTCCCCTAAAGCTGTCCAAGACAACCGAGTCACTTGGTATTGGGCTCTGCTCATACTGAGTCAGTTCTGATTATCACTTTAAGCTACAGCAGATACACATTCCAGGGGAAAGAAAGGAGAGAAAGAAAATGGGGGTGGAGGGCAGTCAACACTAATAATGAAAGCCTATCAGCAACTCCATCACTTCTCTACTATAAGAACACATGATCCACAAAGGCAAAACAGGCAGGGAACAGCCTTCTGCAGACCCAATGCAAAACACGATCAGATATTAAGCACATGAAAATTTAGCCTTTCCTTTTCCAAAACCAATAAATTGCTTTGACCTTGCACTTGCTAATCAGAGTCCTAAACACAAAACAAAATAAAAAGGCAAACAGAAAATGCATCATATATAGCTTTCATTCCTCAAGGGGAAGAAAAGTGGGATGGAAAAGAAAGGCACATGGCAGAGGCTTGTCACAGGATTTACGGCACTCCTGGAAAGCACTCAGCTCCCATAGCATCAGACACTATGTGGCACCTCCAACAAAATGCTAAAACAAAGCAGGGTTTTTTTCTGGACACACTGAACCAAAGATGTTTCTGCTTTACTGGCAGTATAGCAGCACTGATTTTGCAGAATTAGGTATATTATTGTTCTACCCACGTCACTGTCTTGCTATTGCAGAACACCAACAGTGTCTAATCCTCACCCAACCCATAATAGTAATAATAAAAAGTATCTGTAAAAAAAAGGATCCAAATAACTCATTCCAATCTAGACTCTCAGTCCATGCTGTATTTTGAATGAATAAGTCCTCTATCTTTGTCTTTAAACACCTTTGAAGTAGCTCTACTTTTCCTTGGCTACAATCCACTGAAACCACTAGCCCAAACTGCCCTCCCAGGCTGCACTGACAACAGGTCCTAGGCTTTCTCTTTGCCAACATATTTTGTATTTATGGACCCATTATTTATGCACTTATTGTACATTGCATTGAAAAGGAGGGATTCAGATCAGGGAGAAAAGTTGTGTATCAGCATCTTAACACCTAATTGTGTTTAGTAGACTTGCCTTCTTTAAGACTTGGGTAGATGGTATATAGTGAGTAACAGTAGCAGAGTTGGGGCAAATGAAGGGCTTCTCTTAATGATGTGTCACCCTGTATTACCTAGGTGCATTTAGGAAAAGGCAAAAGGGAACAACGAAGAAGATGATCTGCTGGGAGCACAGCCAGTTAGTTTTGTATTACCAGAAAGTACTCAAAACAGCAGCAGTGGAGCAGGAGCCCAGACATACCAGAACTTGCACTCTGAGGAATGAAAACAGCTCTGAGGATAGGTCTGTCAACAAAGGCTTTATTTTATTTTCCCTCCTTTCCTCCTCCCTTCGTCTACCTCCTCCCCCAGGGCGCAAAGTTCATCTGCAAGTAAGCTACTGTGAGGGGAGAGGGACAACCTCCTGTGGGAGAGATGTGGTAGCAATAGTGCTTGTGGATGTTAAAGTAGGCTCAAATGAACAAATCTAAACTTAGCCTGTTCCTGATCTTGACTGTTTCATTTTGCAAAAATTTCTGTTCACCTTTTCAGACTCTTCCTTGGATTATCACCCCTGAGAGCAGTATGGGCAGCCCAAGGCACACAGGGAAAGGCAGGATTGCACATATCCTTGGCTCCTTGCTGCTTGTTAATGAAACACCTCTCAGCAGAGATAGTGCCTGACCAGCCAGCACAGCTATTCCAGAAGACAGTCCCTGCTGCAGTTTTGCTGTGCAGAACATGGCACAGGAAGTCTTTCTCCTGTTCTCAGTCTCCTCCAAATGCTGTTAAACTAACAAAGAACAGCCCATTTGTGCCTACATTGAGTTTTTTAATTGGATAATTATGCCAGTGGTGGTGTGTGATATTTTGCTCTCTGACAGTGCTTTGTATTTCAAAATGTGTACATGCTGAGGTTCTTTGGAAAAAGCATCTTAGTGTGGGATGTCTCTGGAGGCCTAGCTGTATCATCATCTTATTTCATATTTTCTTTTTGCCTGTTTATTGCTGCTTCAGCAGATGAACTCTCACCCCCATCAAGGGAACAAAAAAAGAAGAGCAGCAACATGTCAGTGGTAGCAGTGTAATAGCAGCTGTGGACATGTATGGGAGGATCTGATGGCTAAAGGTTAGAGGTGGCACCCCTGTGATAAAGCAGTAATCAACTTTTCACATTCAGTCAGGTCCTTTTTACTGTATGAAAGTTATGGGATACATAGCAAAATGTAGGAAACAACTTTTCACCTTGAATATTCTCTGTATGGCATAAGAAGGCAAAAATAGCCTTTGCCCTCTAGTTTCAGGCAGTAAGGAAAATGCACACTCAACCTGGCTCCTGTAAGCAACTCCCTTTACTACCCCACTTTTGGAAGTTCTCTCCACATGTGGCTGTGGGAAGCAGTCCTCCTCAGTGACACTTTCTTCAGCTTTACAGATTTTTCTGGAGGAAATCTCATCTGCTTTCTGTAGCAATAACTTTGCTGCCTTTCTTTCCATCCCTAATCATGGAGAGAGCAGTGAGGTGAAATTAGCACTGACAGAGAAAAGCTCTTCAGGAATTTGGATACGTCAGCAGAAGAGGAAAGCCAGGATACATATGGCAGCAGGACATGCGTTCTGCAAGGATAAAGTGAGATTTGCAGCATTACTCTTTGCTTCTGACAATACCTGGTCTCCATTTTTTTTCAGCTGAAGCTTTCAGCCTTTAAGTCATTTGCATTTTTTAATATATGCACAGATCAAAAGCAAAAGCAAAAGCAAATGCAAATGTTTTTACAATGGGATTTTCTTTAAGGCTGATGTATATGCTTCTACAGCTGCAAAATCTGAACTCAAAGAAATAAATAAAATGTAGAGTTTTAAAACTAAAACTTTTGATGAACAAAAAATTTGCACTACTTTCCATTTTACCAGGGAATTTCCTTTTTAGCAGAAAAAGATGCAACATCTCAATCAATGCATTGTATAATGTGGACAATCTCCTGTGTTGAAATTCTGGATGCCAAGCTTCCACATCCTGACAGGTTCATAGGATCACAGGATGGTTGAGGTTGGAAGGGATCTCTGGAGGTCATCTGGTACAATGCCTGTGCTCAAGCAGGGTCACTTAAAGCCTGTTGGCCAGTACTATGTCCAGATGGCTTCTGAATATCTCTGAGGATGGACACTTCAAAATCAAATGAAGGTTAAATACCTTCCAGTTGGAAGAAGATATCCAGGTCCAATAGATGTACTAAAACACTCCTCTTCAAATGGCCTTAAACAAAATGAATTTTGGACACTTGCAGATGAAGACCACAAAAAGCTTGCCTTTGGATACTCCAATACCTTTTTTGGATCTTGGTTTCTTTTTTTTTTTTTGATCTCTCAGAAAAAAAAGAGGGAGTGGGGGAAGAAAAAGGGGTCCTTTGTAGTTTAGGAAGCAAGCGTGTTCTTCTGATAGAAATTAATAGATGTGAAGAGTTCCTTCCCAGGACCATGTACAAAATAGCTACCTATATAAACATTGCATTTTGAATACTAATATACTTTGGCATCCAGGAAAATTGCTCAGTACTTTTCACATTTTAAATATAATTCTTATTGCTAATATGTAAAATCTCTGTGGAGCCATCTTTGCTTACACAGTTTTAGAGAGTGACTAGAGATACCAAAAAATGATTTCCCAAAGGGTTTGTAAAACCATTACTTAAATTTAGGGCTCAGTTCAATAAAGAATTATGCTGTGTTAAGGTTGCTATGGAATTTGGTCATAAAAAGTTCAGACTGTACTAAAACCTAATTAATTCTGTGGTTTTGGTATTCATTGAAGCCTCCTTTCCCTGTGCACAAATAGCTAACATTATGCCCTGAAGGGCATGCATGCCAAAAAGGTGGAAAAGGATATTCTGAGCTCAAAAGACTATAGCACAGTAGGTCTATTAAAAAAAGCGAACTTTCTCAAATAGTTTGAAAGATAACAGAGCTGCCTGCAGGCATCTTTAACTTGCATTCTGGTCAATTATAGGAATTTATGCAACTATTTATTCCACTGATTAAAATACATACCACTTCAATCTAGGCTACATATGGTACCCATGCAGCATCTAGAGATGAAATGTGCTCAAAAATAGATTAGTAACTTTTGCAGTACATACATGAAGCTTTTGCAGTGCCTTCCTATGCAAGTATGTGCCATGTACATAACATTAGCAGTTACAAGAATTTTTCTGAGACTTCATAGTGTTCACTCAGATCACCTGAGATTCTTGAAAAAGCTTGTTAAAAATAAGGAAAAAAAAGCTGTCAAATGTTCACTTACAAAAAATAAGTCACTTGAGCTGAAGGGGTGAAGGCGGCACATAAACAGGAGATATTTTTCTAATGCATTAGTTCCATTTCTGCCACCAAACCAAAATCCTCCACTTGCTGCAGCTCTTAGCAGGAAACAATTCTAGTCTGTTCATTGAGGGGCATTTTCCCCTGAACTGATACTGACCTATACATTTGCTTCATGCTGCCCACATTCTGCTGCTTGGATGTCACCCGACAATATTTTTGTTTGAATTGCAGCCTCGTTCCCGTAATCATGAAAAAAATCTTTGAATGGCAAGTAACTTCTCTCTGAATTAAATCCTTGTCTTCATAAAAATAGGAATGTTAAAAAAAAAAAAAAAAGCCTCCACTGATTCTTTTTAAAATAAAGAATGAATTTTTATTGGTGGGGGGAAATGTTATTTTGCATTTCATACCAAGAATGCCAGCTGCCCAGAATATCAGATAGACAATGGGAAGTATCCAATACTAGTGCAAGCAACTGTGCTCATAAAAACTACGTAAAAGGAAACTTCTGAAAAAGGAGAAGCTTTAAATTACAGGTGAGAAAAAAAAAAAATTTTGGCTATTTTTAGACAAAGTCTTTGCTTTAAAGACATCTGTTGGAAGCAAAATAACCAAACTGACTTGCACAGACATGCAGTTTGTTGTTTTTGTTGGTTTTGGTTGCCTTTTTTTTCCCTTATGGCTGTGTTTTCTCTGTTACATACCAAAGACCATCAATACTATTGAAGGAGCTTGAATGCAATTTCTTAAATGACTCATGACAGATTGCTTGCTTGAATCAGTCTGAGTTCCTTAAAATGTAGTAATTAAAAAAAAAAAAAAAAAGTTAGTGGTCTGCACAGATTAGAGAATTCAATACCACCTTTACTAGCCAGCTCCTTTTGGATTTTTTTTTTTTTTTAATGGTTGGGCAAAAAATAAAAACCTTAACAAAATACACCAATCAAAAATACTGCTACAGGCTATTACAACATCTCTTGCATACTGGCAAAATGTGGCTTGCAAGGCATCTATCTACATTTTTTTCTGAAAAGATGCTTTTCTTTTTCATAATGCTCATTAAAAAAAAAAAAAAAAAAAAGTAAAATGCTAACTCACTTTCATGAATCCAACCCTTATTTTCCTATCTATGGTTACTTGCCCAAATATTGATGTATATATAACTTTATTCCCTCTGTGAAATCATTTGAAAGGAACTGATTTAAAACTTCTTTAAAAAAGGCCCAGCATTTATTTATTTATTTTTTTCCCCCCCAACAAATCTTTGCAGCCATTACATTTGCATTAACAGTAAAAATATTGCAATAAATCTTCACCTCACAAAGCTTAGTGTAACCATCTGTCAGGAAAACTGTATTAGCCCGGAGTGAGGATCACTTAATGTATACTTTTATTTCTGACTCCAAGTTTTAAAAATTTCAGTTTTGATGATCATGTGAACTCATTTCATTAAATAGGAATTAGGAAGATGTGCAAAATGCACACAGGGCCGTTCAGCAAATACATTTTAGGGTAAGGCTTTAAATATCTGATTTATGGTGAATGGCTGTCTCGATCCTGGCAAGCTCCATATCCAAAGCTTTCGATATCTTTGTTTCAAGACATTTGCTATTGCTGGCAGGAACAAGGGTGGTTTTAGTTCATGGGGTGGCAGAGGAATGGGGTCCTTGGCCCTGCAGTCCCTCCTCCATCAGCACAACCCCTGGAAACCCACTGCACTCAGTCTCCATAGAGTTCCCAACCCAACAGGAAATTACAGTGTTGATGGTTTCTTTCTTCTACAGTGACATCATTTATAG